>CM067173.1:128047126-128069626 GCA_034093135.1 Erigeron breviscapus
TAAAACTTAACACAATGTATTTTTAGAAAACATAATAAAACACATTGTGTTATCAATCACAATGTGTTTTTAGAAAACAAAATAAAAACACATTGTGTTAGATTCAGATCACAATGTGTTTTGGTTAGTTTTCTAGTTTTCACATAAATTTTAGTTTTCAAATGAATATTTCACTTAAAGGTAAAATAGTCTATTATTAATATTCTTTTTTTTTGGTAAAGTTAGTTTCGATTCAGACGTGCTGAGGCAATTTTAACCAGCGATTTGCTGGACCTCCAACCCCCTCCTCATGGAAAATACCTTGAGATGAGAAACCCAAGACTCGAACCTGAGACCTTGGGGAAAACTCACCTCCGGGGCCCACATAGTGGATTTAGAAGATACCTCTGGCCAACCCACCTAAGTGGAGTTGGTTGATTAACTCTAATACCTAATTTTTAATAATACAAGCAAATAGGAATACATACATGTGTTTTTAATGTTAACATTTGAATATCCAAGTAAATCGTTAGAACAATATGTGATTTATACAGTCTCACATTTTTGAGAATATGTGTCACCGGATATAAACAATAGTTGTGAAATATATAAAAGTTTTGAATTAATTGAAGCATTTGGTAGCAAAGGTTTTCTTAAAAAGATCGGTAGTAAATTTACCTTAAAATTATATTCTTTGTTTTAAATCGTTTATGACGGGTTGCGTCTAAAATTATATTGCTTGTCAATGAAGGTCAGTCCAACTGGTCAGAGGCACTCCCGGTTTTACCCAAGGTCTTGAGTTCGATCCTTAGGGATGACAAAACTTGGGGTTTTCCCTCTGAATACTTGTAACGGCTCATGGTCAACATCTCGTTGTCTAGGGTACGTGCAAGGCTTCACCATTATACGGTGAGGTTTCCCCGATATCGTATACCGACTGAATGTTCGAAAAAAATTTGGAAAGTATCATTGTAAGTTTGTACCGTCAACCACGTGTCAACAAAACAATGCGTAATCATCTCTTTTAAACTACTCATATCAGTGAATCAACTTAGCACAATCTTTTTAGTTATTATTATTATATAACATTTATTAATACTTTTGACGTATATATGTTAATCATTGTTTTCAAGTAATATTACTTAAAATATTATATTTGTAATCAATTTAATGTAATGTGTATATTACTATGCATCGCATGAGACATAATCTAGTATTTGTATAATAACTTAGGGGGTAGGAGTGGTGAGGCGGTTTGCACAAATTTATGCTTGAAACTGGCGGTAATATCGCCGTCGGTTCTGATTTTATGCTTGAATGGTATGGTGGGAGGGTTGGGAAGCCTTGGACCATAAAATCAAGAAAGAGAGGGGACCAATGATTATAGAAGAGAGAGAGTGTGAGGATAGAAAGAGTGTTTGTGATTAGATAAAAATTTGGGAGGATTAAAAATTTAATGGGTATCAGTAAAAATGGTTGAGAAAGTTGGTTGGAATGGTTGAAAGATTAAAATGAGTTGGATGAATGTTATTGGATGAATTTAGGAGGGTTGATAAATTTTAATCTACCACTCAGTGCCTTTATAAATTACTAGATATTAATTAAAAAGCAAAAAAGTTGTGAAAAAGCAAAAAAGGTGTAAAACTAATAATAATAAAATTAAAAGAATGTTATCTAATCAGAGAGTGACATGTCACAAATAAATGCTCACGATCGGGTTCATGCAGATGAGCAGATCATTATAAACACTTTTCGCATTTTCTATATATATCATTATTAAATTTAACGATCCATTGAGTAGCTCACCCATAATGATAGTTAATGAAAAGTATGAGCAAGCTGACTCAATTTAAATAAGTGTGCTGCTAGTGCTATGTAACACTAGTAAAAAATAGAAATAAATAGTAGTGGCTATACTTGTGACACCCAAAGTTCAACTTCAACACAAATTCTAACAATAAATTAAATAACTTTCATACAATCGACAATACAGAAATTAAAGAACGAAATACAATTTTTCAATCTTAGTTATAACTGTATGTAACTAATAATAACAAAGATGTGTGTTAATATTCTATGTTGTGTGTTAGTAATAATTAAGATTTATGTTACTAATAACATCTCTAAATATATATAAAAGATAAACCTTAATTTCAAAATAGAGAAGTTTAGACCCTTGGATAAAACTCAACTTTTAATTAGAGCCATTAGATCAAAATGTTGATGTCATATACCTTTTATAACTTTTTTAAATTTAATTTTAATTTAACAAATTCAAATATGGTCATTAATTATGGAAAGTAATTTCATACATTTTATAATTATAGAAAGTAATTAATTTAATGATATAATTATGAAAAATAATTCCTAAACTTTATATTATTTTTTAAAATCACTTTTTTAATTTTTTTGTTATTTCAATTATGACTTTATATATCTTTTATCATATAACGTAATAAATATTGGTTATAGTTATAAGAATTTAGTTTTACATCGCTAATATCATATGATATTTAATTTATATATAAGATATTTCAAATAATCAAAAGATAAAAATTATAAAAATAACAACATCATCATTTTTCAACATCTTTTATTTATGTTTTAAATTAATAACAAGATACAAATATATAATAAAGTAAACAATTATATTTTTGTTTCGGTTTGGTTAGTTCAGTTTTTCATATGAATCCAAAACTGAATAATAACAAAACATTATTGTTTTTCAACACTTTTATTTATAATTTGTCAATATACGATATCATGAAACATTAGTATTTTATTAGTTATATATGTTTATCCGCGTATTACGCGGGATATAATCTAGTTTCAGATATATATTAGAATATTAAAGTTGTTAATTTGTTAATATTGACTAAAATGCATGTTAGTTATAACTAAGACGTATATTAGTAATAACTAAAATGTGTTTAAAAAACTAAGACCAGTCCCAACAAATTAGGCTCGTTGAGAGCCCATCCAACTCTTTGTCGACGACGATGTTATTGGCACAGGCCTTAAAACACATTATGTACACTTGTGTGATTTTTACACAACATTAATGTTGAAGATGACGGTCGTGCAATCGGCTATTTAGATTTTAAGTTACGGTATTAGACAATGCAATTACGGGCCATTCCCGTTCGTAGGATGAAAGACATTCAACACAATTACGGATGATAGGCGAATTACAAGATAGAACGACGCACCATCTATCGACTTCGGAATGCTCTAGCTGAATACATTTGGACCCTTCTGGGAAAACAGTAGTATTTATTTGTAAAATTAATGTAATGTTTATTTTTTGAATAGATTTTTTTTCTAAATTTAGTATTTTATTTAATGTAATATTTAATTTTTATTAGTGCAATCTTTTATTTTTCATAATGCAATGTTTAAAATTTATTATTGTAATGTTTTAATTTTATTAAAATAATAGTTTTATTTATTTTCGTGTTAAAATAAATTGGAAATAAAAAAAATAGAAAATGAGGTAAGACTGTGTGGAGTGGGGGCAAATGGCCCGACGCCGCCCTTCATCGCCCTACCGCCGCCCGCTACACCGCCCCGAGGGGCGACAAAGGTCAAAAAAATTGCCTCCCGGCTAATATTCATCGCCCTCAATTGAGTATTTCATTTCCCCAAAAATTTGAGCCGTTGCAAACGGTTATGTTGACTTGTTTTTGAATTTTTTATTTTTTATTTTTTTAATCATCACTTTACTTATATATATATATATATACAACTACAACCATTTCATTTTTAACAAACTAAACACATCTTTCACTTCATTTCTCTCTAAAAAATCATCTATGTCTTCCGCATCATCGGCTGCTCCTGTTAGCCAAGATGAGTCTACAACTAGTTCCGGTTCTGATGAGTACGATGACGCGGTCGAAAGTGTTGCCATTATGGCCGTTAATCTCGCAATGCGAGTCGCTCAAGACGCGGTGATGCCACCGGTTCGGCAACCGGGCTTATTTCGTCGAACAACATTTGTTCGACAGCGGGTTGAGGCAAATGATAGATTGATGCGTCATTATTTTTCTGAGCATCCGACGTATAATCCAAGACAATTTAGGCGACGTTTTCGTATGTCGAAGCGTTTGTTTTTAAAGATAAGTGGTGACTTGGAGGCGGATATTCATATTTTCAACAAAGATATGACGCTGCGGGAAAGTTAGGTTTCAGCCCCATACAAAAGTGTACCTCCGCCCTTCGACAGCTAGCAACCGGGCAGACTGGTGACCTTTTCGACGAGTATTTGGAAATGTCGGAGAGGACTTCACGGGAGGCACTTGAAAAGTTTTTTAGAGGTATAATTATATATATTTAAATTGTATTTAAAAGGTATACGAGAATTGTATGAAGACGTATACTTACGAAGGCCTACTTGGAGTGATCTTCAACGTATGTATGAAGTTCACGAAGAAGTTCATGGATTCCCCGGCATGATAGGTAGTATTGACTGCATGCATTGGGCATGGGAAATGTGTCCCACAGCGTGGCGAGGTACCCACACACGAGGTGATGTCGGCCACCCGTCGTTGATTCTTCAAGCGGTTGCGTCTTATGATTTATGGATTTGGAACACCTACTTTGGAAAACAAGGATCACACAACGACATCAATGTATTCGAATCATCACCCATCCTAGAGGAAATCATATCCGGATTGGCGCCTACAAGTATGTTTTTAATTATATAACTTATGTTTTTAATTATATAAACTTTATTTTTAATTATATAACTTATGTTTATTTTAAATAAATTAGGTTCCTTTTTCGCAAACGGGAACTTTTACAAGAGTGGATACTACTTGACAGACGGTATCTATCCAGAATACACGACGTTTGTGAAGACTTTCACCGACCCCTTTGATGAAAAAAGGCAATTGTTTAAGCGTAAGCAGGAGTCGGCGCGCAAGTCTATTGAGAGGGCGTTCAGTGTACTCAAAAAAAGATGACATGTTATAAAATATCCGGCACGATATTGGAAAAAATAAACTATGATTGATGTGGTATATGCGTGTATAATCTTGCATAACATGATCTTACAGGATGAAGACAAAGATTTCTACCAAGACTTTAACCCGAACGACCCTACGTTGGACCCGACATATTGGATGCAACAAACGTCAATTAAACAACGTATTGCAAATGGGGTAGCGGTTCGAGACATGGAAGTACACAATATGCTGAAAGCGAATTTGGTTGATCATGTATGGGCGAACAGGACACGTGTCGCTGCACAGCCAGACGACGATGGCGATGACAACCTAAATGAATATGTTAGTGATGACGATGAGTAGTTTTATGTTTTTATGTTAAATAAAATGTGTGTAATGTGTGTCTTTTATTTTAAATAAAATGTTTGATGTGTTTTTTATATTTATATAATTTATTATAAGGTAATATGTTATTTATATTTATATATATAAAAACAAATAAAAAAACAAAAAAAATATAAAAAAAAGGGGAGGGGCTTCTCCAAAGAGAAGTCCCACTCCAAGAAAAAGGAGGGGCAACTCTTTGGGAGAGAGCCCCATTGCCCCTCACTCCTCATAGTCTAAAGAAGAAGCATTATTGGGAGGGAATGTTTTTAGGAGTGTCTTGAATGATGTGTTGTTGGTCCCCAAAGATTAACAATAATTGTTCTCATAATGTATCAGTTAGTTTTAGAGGAGGGTGAATACAACTATCACACGCTATAATTGGTTTTTGATTCAAATTTAAGATTCAATATTCGGTTTTAAAGACTTTTAACGAACCGTGACAATTGTCACCTGACTCGTTTCGAATTTTCTTAGCTTAATTAATTTATGGTGTTAAAATAATTGAGTGACCGACGAGCAAATTATTAATAGGATCTAGTTTAATAGTAATTCTAGACGTTAGACTGTGATATCTATTGTGACAAAAGTCTTAATGTCGAGTAAACTAAGTTAGTTAGTTGAGTAAGAACGTCTAATAGACAGTATTAAGTGAGACGGATGACGGTATCTTTGGTCTAGATTGACCGACATACTAGTTCTCCTTAATTAGAAATGCTAAAACATATGGTTTAAATTGAATGACAAAATGACAATTAATTAATTTGAAGTTTTATAAAATTAAACTGTGTTGGAAATACTGAATAAAATTATAAAGTAATTCCTTTAACATATTACAATATAATAGATACATATAAAACAAATAAAACAATAACAGAATGAAAATAGCAATCTGGAAGGAAGCAGCAACACAAACGGTTCCTGCAAAACAAAGAAACATATAACAGAAAACGGAAACAATGGAAGAACCGGGTTTGTGTTTGGCACAATTCACTTAAATAGATTCGGCGTTTGTTCCCAGGGTACACCGGCTCGAAGCAGCGTACTGTCGGACTTGAACACTTACCTGTAAATTGAACGGAACACAGGGATGGGTGCTGTTTTAGATCGAAAGTTGCAGAGTGTGAATATATGTGTGTGTATTACGAATTCTGTATTTTCTACAAGAGCCAAAGATGGCCTTTTATACACAAGAATTAAAACTCATTCAATTTATTTATATTTTATATCATAAAAGATGAGTAAAAATCATTAAACTGATTTTAATGTTGATTGAATTTATGATACACATAAATAATCAGTTTTGGAATGCAAAGAGTTGGTTCTGGAAGGTTGTTCAAAAACGGGTCAAACTTCTGGGTCGGATTCTAACGGATTACAGCAAAAAGGAGTCCTACACATGCCTGGAATTTTGGAGCTGCATTCGTGTCTGTAGGTCGGGCGTACACGCTTTGTTCAGAGAATTTTGACCCAGAAACCCGTTTTCTGCACCCCCCTGCGTGCGACCAGAGTAAAACACAACACAAGCTCTTGACATAGCTTAGAGGTTCATGCTTATAAACAAGCATAAACTTAGATTCCTCACCAATGTGGGACAAGTTACCTCACTTCCAACTTTTTGTTCAAACACACACCTTTGAGACTCGACATCTCAATCACCTTTAACCCAATTTGGACGAATCTTAGTTCTTTGCTTTGCCTTGGCCAGAGGCTACCAAAGGGTTCTCGATATATGTCACTCGATCATATATTTATTGATGTCCAAAGTGAGGGAAAAACTCATTTTTTCAACAAATTGATATATGAAAATAATTGTCGTTGGTTATTGTTACTACAATATTTTGTTTTAGTAAAATGTATAAAAAATGACTTGAATAGTAATATATTTTTGTGAGTACGGATGGTGGGTTGACTGGTAAAGATTCTCTGACTCACAACCTGTCAATCTGAACCCAACCCATCAACCTGTAAAAAATTGGGGTGGCAGGTTGACGGGTCAAATGGGTTTGGTGGGTTAAATTCAGTTCAAATGGGTCATGGATTGGCGGGTTAAATGGGTCGGTGGGTCACGATTTGGGTTGGCGGGTTAGTTTCAGGTCAAATCAGGCCGCCAGACCGTGTTTCGGGTTGGCGAGTCAAATGGGTTGGTAGCTTGGTGGGTTAATTTCAAGTTAAATGGATTGTGGGTGGGCAGGTCAAATAGGTCGTGGGTTGGTGGGTCAAATGACTATAAAATGGCCTAAACTAGTGAGGGAAAGTCTATATAATTATCGCTCATCAGCAACAGAGGAGGATGACCTTTGTGATGCAAGAGCCGTGCTCCAGTAGCCGTCCCCTTATAAGAGTCGTGCTCCATTATACTTGGAAAAACTTCGACCCACAAATTTAACGAAAAATGAAAGTTGTTATTTTTTATTTTTGGAATTGTAAACTTCTTAGAATATGAATATAAGGTTTTGGAACAAGTTTGGGTCTCGGGAATGTGTAATGAAGGCTCGGCAAAAAAATTGTGACGCGATCAGTAGAGGACAGCCGATGTGGCAAACAACGACCATCCCCAGCGACCGTCCTGGGTACAAGAGTCGTCCTCAGGATTTTACGACGAAATGCTACATTAAACTCAAACTTGACGTGTTCATCGTTTTTGGTTCGGAAATTTAGCGTATGTGTGCCTAAATAAGTTTTTATTTCATTTTACAATCATTATATGTGTTGTTACTAATTATCAAAACAACTAAGACATTTAAATTAACCATAATGCCTAAAATGCACCAACAATATTTAATGAGAAAAACACATTACCGTTGCTACTTCTTCTGCCTGCTGATTTCGGCACTGCTGAAATCTTTATGGTGGTGGGGATGAGATGGCTGGATCTCTATGGTCGCAATGATGGGGTGGTCGTATCACAATATCAATCTTACATTTTGTTTAGAGGTGTGAGATTTAGGGATTAGGGTTTGTCACTGTAACACCCGTCATTTAAAAACCTGAATTTTTCAAAACTTTGCCTAACAACGTTTAAACTTCGCGGAAATGAACATTTAAAAACTGTCTCATCCGTAACGGATGGTACTTTACTTAAAAATGGTGTTACTAATAGCATCGTCGTAATAGTAAAAGCAAAATTCAAGTTATGGCACCAACATAAATGCCAACATTATTACATGAATAACATAAATCATAATAAATGTAGCCAAACATCATAATCGGCTAATCATGAGTATCTAAGCAAGGGAAAGCTAAACGTCTTATATCGGGCTCCGGCCAGACCTCACAATTTCGTATCACTTCAAACTCCTTCCAAACGAATCCCAAACCTCCACCACGACTTATTCCCATCAAATTAACATTGAATAAGACTCAATTGAACCTATGAAAGAATAAATTGATCCTTGAGTTAATTACAACAAAGATTCACACTTTAAATCATCTGAAAGACGCAAAATCGGTAACTTTTTTTTTATCAAAAACTCAATACATCAAATGGATTTCCAATTAACCACCTGGAATAGACTCTATTACATCTAAACAACATGTCATTAAAGTTTTCAACTTGATGTTGCTAGCCAACTCAATTATCGATTCTATTCATGAAAACGTCAATTTACCCGAAAACATCAAGATTAAGCAACCCCAACCCTCATGGCCGAATCTACAGGGACAAAACCTAATTGAAAACTTAATCAACATTCAATAGATGATATTATACCTGTAGGAATGATTAACGGATCGAAAAGCAATCGAAATCCCTTTCGAAAAGCCAAGAAATCGCCTAAACTTGAGGGAGAGACCAAGGGTTTTGTGTGTGAAAGTTTGTAAGGGTTTTGATCTAATTATTTGACCTTATGGACGTGATTTTGGTCCCATATATACTGGAACAACTTTCAAAACTTAACATCTAAGCCCTTGCACTTCCTTATAACTCGTTTCGTAACCTAATTACTCGTTTAACGCATACGGAAACACTTAACGACTCTTAAATCCTATCGGAAACACTTTGTGACTTTATTAATCATCATTAATCATTGATGTGACTAATATGATACCATTTCCCACATGATTTTTAGTAACGATTATTCGTAATTTTTATAGTTTTATATCCAACTTTCGATGCTTTGAGGTAGTGTTGAGTGTTGTCAGGTTGGATAATGATTATACGGAGAAATTGGTTGATTTTGATGATCCATGGAAGAAAAAAAGAGAAGGATTCAGTTGGAATCAATTGAAAGACAAAGAAAACAAGTGCATGGACTTTTAACGCCCGTTAGTTGTGTAACACCCGTTACTTATTTCTCCCTGTAAGGGGTTGTGTAACTGTCGTGAAGCTTTCTGAAGAGGGTAATGCCCGTTACATATGTAACGGCCGTTAGTGTTGATTTTAGCAATTAATGCTAATTAAAGCATTAGGGGCACCATATTGTAGCAAGTAACGCCCGTTACATGCGATTTTCATATATAAACTGGATTAGGGTTCTGAATCAAGGACGAATTTCTGGGAGATTTCTCATAACATACTGATAGTTTCTATTGATTGAGAGAAAACAAGCTGTTAGGGTTTTTATCTTTGGAGCTTTGGATTACAATCATTGTTGCTACCGGATTCTTTGCAATTCATTGGTATAATATGATTTCTTCTATTTTTGTTTGCTTTTATCTTTTCATTATGAGAGGCTAAATCTCTTAGCACCCGCTTGGGTAGTGAACATGTCATAGGGTCGATTTAATGTTACTTGCAATTGTTGAACAAGATTTTCATGTTTAATCGAAGAACCGCATTTATTTGAGTTTAAATATTGTTTTTCTCTTTTATATTTATTGATTGATAATTGTAATTAGAAGTTCAGAAGAAATCTATGTCATTGTCAATTGGTTTATGAAATGGTTAATCGGTCTATAATTAACCTAAAGTCGTTGGAGTTCGGAAGAAACTAGCGATAAGGATTTTAAACAATTAAATTCATTTTGAGTGTGTAAACATCTATGATAGAGGAATCTGATTAGGTGAATAAGCAGTTCGGAAGAAAGCTTTTAAAGATTAAATCATAAAATCAGCTTAGGTTCTTAATTCTTAATTGTTTTGAGTAGAAATTATTCGCGGAAGCGGTAACTATATTTCGAGCAATTAAAGTTTCAAGTATAACGGAAGTTCATCTTGTCTACCTTTTAAGTCGTTCAACAATGCAAGTAATGTTTAGACCCGATGATTGGCATGTAAGCTGATCCAAGTAGGTGCCCTTTTAATTATTATTGTCATAAAATCATTTTCACTATCGTTTGAGGACGATCCCTGCCCCGGTCATACCGGATCATATTTTCGATTAATCTTTCGGGATTACTAACCATTTTCTAACTAATTGCAAAGTGACAACTCGGTCACAAAACCCCCCTTCTTTCTGAATTACTTTATTTTAACAATTGCTTAACTAGTCCTTGTGTTCGACCTCGGATTTACCAAGTCAACTATATTGCATACGATCGGGTATACTGCCCGCAAGTGTGTAGTAGACAGTAGCTAGGTATTTCGTGTTTATAAATTTAAGACTAGAAAGTACACATCAAGTGTTTGGTGCCGCTGCCGGGGACTTTTGTTTAAGTAGTTGTTTAATTTTGTAGTTCGATCCTTTTTCGCATTCATTTGTGAGAAAGTAATTGTTTTACTAGATAGATTGTATTTTATTTTATTTCAATTATACCACAGGTGCGGTTAACGGTTTGTTTGTGGTGATTGTGCAGGTTTTTGCTAGTTGATGAACACTAGATCTTCTGGCAGACCTTTGCTTAGTCCTTTATCTAATCCGGGGAAAGTCAGACGTCACCTAGTGTCAAGATACAACCAGGAATCATCCACATCAGTCAAAATAGATTCCGAAACCGCAGATCAAGTTCCACCCGCCCAGTATTCAGAAGATCAATTGGTTAATAGGTTGAAAGAAGCAGGTAGAGTGTTTGGGACAGGAGAAGACTTAGATACAGAAGAGAAGGTTCAGACACCTGAACCAAACAACATTGTCATACCTCGAACCACCAGAAATATTAATCAACAACCAAGAGTAAACGGAATGGGTGATGAACAACCGGGAAACCCGAATGATCGTCCTTATGGGGAACGGGCAAGAAACATACCGGCTAACCGGGGCACATCCATCCGCCCTCCTGCAATTTCAGTAGATTTCTCCTTGAAAGGGAATCACCTCAAGAGTGTTGAAGAGGATAAGTTTGATGGGATTAGAAGAAATGACCCATATGCACATCTTGAGAGATTTGAGAAGATTTGTAGGTTGTATCAGTGATGTGCTAAATCGAGTTTAAAATTTATAAACAAGAAATACTTAAAAACTCACTACTACACACTATCGGGCAGTGGACCCGATCGTATGCAATATAGTAAAAAGGTAAGTCCAGGTTCGTTCGCGGGGATTGGTTCGAATTAATTGTTTAGTAAAGGGGTTTGGAAAAAGGGTGTTACTTCGATTCTCACTCTGACAATAACTTTAAAGGACAAATGCGTTTAAGTAAAGGTAAGTCTCAAACAATAATGGTAAATATCATCCACCTTGACTCCGCTAGACTTCAGACATGATTGCTTTCAGTTAAGGCCAAATTCGTTAAGAGTTGACACGATAAACGTGAGAGAATGAAATGCTCGCGTGGTACCACCAACCGCTCACAAGTCACCCAAACACCTAACTGCTAGTTTAATTACCCAAGCCGGTACCACCAACGCCTAGACAATCTTACCAACACTTAGCTTGTTTGATTACCAAATTACCAATTGCGCCTATGTGAATTAAAACGTGGTACCACCAACCGTTTCTAGACACGTTGACAAAATGACTCCTTTATTAATTTGACATTCACTATCATACCATGAACTAGTGATAATCGCTCATAGACAAGCGACCGTTAGAAAATCACATATGCACTCGACTAGTACCACTAACGAACACACATGCCACCAATATCAAATTAATACAAATAAAGGGATTAAATCATCAAGATCACGACACAACGATAATTGAAATCAACTCTTTGAATTAAAATATAAAGCAATCACATCATTCGTCTAGTTTCATCAAGGTGGACAATAGAAGAATTAGCCACTCATGACCAAATTGAAATTACAATAAGAATCAAGAAAGAACATAAAGTACCAATTGTTTGACGAAATGGAAATTGCAAGACAGTAAGTAGATACGATCTAGATGGGTGCACGTGAATCTCCAATGAATCGAAAGACGATCAAATCTTGAATTGACCCTTGAAGAATTCCTTGAAGTGCAGCTCCTAGAAAGATATTTCGATCAAAAACCCTTAAGAAAATTCTCCCCAAAAGTCACTGGCCGTTCAGAAACTTGGCCAGCTATTTATATGAATTAGTCGCGTAACGCCCGTTACGAATGGTAACGCCCGTTACGAACCATCGAAACCCATGACTGCCGTCACATTTGTGACGCCCGTTACATATCCATTGAAAAGCATACGGCCGTAAGGAACCCGTTACAGTAACTCGCGAAGTTTCAACCATAACGGCCGTCATGTTTGTTACGCCCGTTACACTTGACCTAGACCAACTAACTCCCGTCACCCTTGTGACGGCCGTTACATGTCCCATTACGGCCGTAATGAACCCGTAACAGTAAGAACCAAAAGTTACTAGATAACGCCCGTCACATTTGTGACGGCCGTTATTCCTTCCAGATTCCGTCTTCTTCATCTTTCACTTGATTTCAACCGAATCCTTCCCCGAGTCCTCCATAAGTCATCAAAATCGACCAATTCATCCGCATAATCATTTTCCAACCTGAAAACACTAAACATACCTCAAAGCATCGAAAGTTGGAAATAAAACTGTAAAACGACGAATAAATGGTACTAAATTCACGTGGGAAATGGTATAGAATATGACACATCAATCATATGGTAAAGGGCAAGCTGAAACCATTAAATTAGAACTTTTTCCATTGACTCTTGTTGGGGAAGCATCTCCATGGTTTAAGGAGTTACCGGATAACTCATTCACCACTTGGGCTGAACTCAGGGAAGGATTTATTGATGAGTTTTATTCTGTGAGAACTCAAAGGCAACTGGAAAATCAAATCAGGGCCTTTTCTCAAGACTCAGGTGAAGATGTAGTAGATGCTTGGAAAAGATTCAAAGAAATGCTAAGGAATTGCCCAGGACATAGCATGGGTACTGAGGAAATTGTTGAGACTTTCTATGGTGATTTGGATAGGAAGACCCAGCGGGAGCTCGGATATGCATTTAGGGGTAGTTTTAATAACATTTCCCCGAATGAAGGTTATAAGATTCTAGATGATATGGCCAAGGAGAGCTCGGCCCGGGATGAAACAAGAAACAAGAAAGCTGGTAGGAATACTGTCGCTAAGATTGAAAGTAGCGAAGATTCGAAACTTATTGCTGAAGTTAAGGCCCTCTCTAAGCAAATGAATGAGAGGTTTGATGGCCAAGAAAGCAGGTTCTAGAGCCTCAAAAGAGATGTGAAAGTTATGGCTGATGGATGTGATCACTGTGGGAACTTGCTTTACACGGAGGATTGCCCGGATAAACCAGCTCAAGATGTTAGCTATGTTCAGAACCAACAACCGGGAAACTTCAACCAAAACACCGGTTATCAAAACCGGCAGTCAGGTAATTCTTTTCCCTCGTCATCTTCTTATAATGCTAACAATTCTGGTTTTGGTGGTAACAGGTTTAACAGGTTCAATAATAAGCGAGATTCAGATTCAGAGCTGAAGAACATCATGAAGGACTTTATAAGTGCTCAGAGAGAAACTAATGAGCAAGTTGCAGAGGATTCAAGGAAGTTGCATTCATCTTTGGACGTTTTAACCACTCGGTTGGATGAGATTGCATACAAACTAGATCAAGGAACCAAGAACCAGCAAGTTACAATCAAAGACTTGGAAGGAAGGATGGAGAGGCTCGGGAACTCTAATAGACCACTCGGTACTTTACCGAGTAACACTCAACAAAACCCGAAACCTCAACCCAATAATCAAGGGCAAGGGCAGAAGTATACCCTTTCTAATGTTAGAAACGAACATGTTAATGCCATCACAACTTGAGCAGGTAATACTTATAACTCAGCTAATCCTTTACCTGATGATGTTACCCCAGTTGTGCAGGTACAAGAAGATGAGGAGGTGGTTGATGATGAGATAGAGATGGAGCCGAACCCAGCCGTGCAGATTCCGGCCGTTCCATCCAAACCGGCTGAAAAACTGGAAGTGAAGCCCTACAAGCCTAAGATCCCGTTTCCACAGCGATTGGTGAATGAAAAGATGAAGGAGCAAATGGAGAAATTTGTAAGTCATATAAGTAAGTTGCACATTAATATACCATTTTTAGATGCAATTGTACAGATGCCAGGTTATGCAAAGTGTTTGAGACAGATTTTGATGAATAAGAAACATCTGGCGGGGGTAGCAACCACAGTGCTTGAGGATGTTTCTTCAGCAGCAGTGACAGGTAGGTTGCCCGAGAAATGCGGGGATCCAGGTAGTTTTACCATCGCTTGTAAGATTGGTAATTTAACGGTAAAACGTTGCTTAAATGATTCAGGAGCAAGCATTAACTTAATGCCTTCATCTATTTATTCTAAGCTGAACTTAGGAGAACCGAAACCGATTAACTTGAAAATCCATTTGGCCGATAAATCTGAAATAAAACCTTTAGGGATTTTAGAAGATGTGTTGGTCAAGGTGGGTGGTTTGGTTTTTCCTGTAGACTTTGTAATTATTGAAGCAGATGAAGCATTGAATGTGCACCTTATTCTAGGAAGACCATTTCTTGCTACGGCCGATGCTAATATTGAGATTGGTCCTGGTAAGCTTACATTGAGAGCAGGAAATGAGTCAGTGACATTTTCGAACACATGTTCTGTTTCTTTACCTAATGTTGCTAACTCTGTTGAAAATGCTTGTGTTAGTTCTTTGGATTCACAGATTGATGAATGGTTGGACGAAAAGCTAGCGAAAAAGGAGGTTGAATTGAAGTCAACAGCAGTGGCTGTTTCTAAAACAACGGATGGTCCGTGCGCTAAGATCCGTAAACTATACAGTCGTTTGAAGTCTGATGTTTCTCACGGGAATGTAAAGTTGTCTGAAGAGTTGTGCTCGAATTTATCAACAAGTGAGAAAGAGGAGTTGATGATGGTTGTTGATACTTTTGGCCGAGCGAATGATTGGATAGTTGAAAAGGTGAAAGGTAACTGTTTTTATCCTTTCAAGGGTAAACCGCCCAACACTTTAAGTGTGGGGGCGTCAGAGACCCCACCATGCTAATTATTTGGGGTAGGAGTCTAGCTAACGACTCATTAATAAATTAAGCGCTTCTCGGGAGGCAACCCGTGTCTTTTATTTTATTTAAATTAAAATTTTGAATTTTTGTTTTTGTTTGTGTTTATGAATAAAATCTTTGAATAAGTAGGATAGGATGTTGCATGCTTTATGATATAATTTGTTGGCTTTTAATTGTGTGTTCATGTTGGATAGCAAGTTTGTCATATGCATATGCTGGCAGTAAGTTCAGCACCCATATTCTTGTTGGCATGATTCAAGTATGGAACACACATCATACCCGGCAAGTTTTTCTTGTTCTTGATTTTGTTTTTGTTTACTTTCCCCTATTTCCCATAGTTTGCCTTAGTTCATTGGACATTGAGGGCATTGTCCAACTCAAGTGTGTGTGTGGGGGGGGGGGGGTAAATAGGAAAAAGTCGGGTATTTTTAGAGGAATTTTAAAACTTTTGCATGTTTGTCCTTGTAGTTAATTGCTTTTGTCACTTAATTATAGATTTTAATGAGCAATTTGACTACACCCTTGGTACAAAGTTTAATTGGTGGAATGTGTCCTGATTGATTAATTAGGCAATCCCTTCTGGATTAATAATATGGCTAGCACGCTTATAGCACCAAAACACCCAAATTGTGAGATTATTGATTCATTGCTAGTTATGCTAGGTGTTACGGTTTTGGAATTATTAGCCTTGTAAATTTGTCCCTCTCGTAGGCTTTTGGATTTATCCAAGAGTAAGGGTTCTATTTTGAGCTCTGAACTGTGATGTGCAAGTTTGAGGTTGATTTTCCATTTCCGGATTATTTCAATTGCTATGAGTGTGCCGGTGATTGCGTTGATTCTAGAACTTGTCCTAGTTGACCGTTCCGTGTTTTTCTAGATGATGAAGAAGCAAATTAGGATTAAAACCCCTGTTCTTTGTTTGTTCACCTTTTGTTTCGTAAAATTTGTTATATGTGCATGTTTTGTTAATGTGCTTAGTAGCTAACTACACTGGTTAGTGAACCACCTGTAAAACCCTTATGTTGCACTCACTTTTACTGCAAGAAACAATAGAAAATATGTTGTCACTAGCCTGTTCTTTGTTATTAAATCCACCCTTAATATACACCTTTTCCTAGCCATACCGATAGTCGAAGTCCTGGTGGGTCATTGGTTGCCTATGCTAGTGGATGGTTTGGGGTTTTCCTTTATGTCGGGTTGGGATATTCTCGGTTACTGAGAATAGATTGATTTCGTCATGCTTGTTTGGATAAAGTCTGGATCGTTCATTTTGGCATATTGTTATATGATTTGTCACTGTTTCAACATTATTAAGAGAATACCAATTAGTCAGAGTAAAAGTAGCTCACAAAAAAAAATGAATAAAAAGAATAAAGAATTGAAAAACAGAAAAAGAAAAAAAAATAGAAAAAAAAATGAAAAAGAGCTTGGGCTGTCAGTTGGTATTTCTCACCTTTTGTCAAATCATTTTTATTAGTTGGTTCATCAATTACACCAACAAAGGCTTCAATTTTACTTCAAATTATCAAGTTGAGTTGGTACATCTTTATAACCAACAAAAGGTTTACATTGTTACATTCTTTGGTTTTTATATGCGGGTTGGCTAGTTTGTCACTAAGTCAACATTGGTTAGAATTGGTTGATGAGTTGTTTGATTGTCATACACCACAATGGTGTCGGTTATAATCGTTCTATTGGGGGGTATTGTCGGGAAGACTTCTCGGGTTTTGGACCGTTGGCAACTAATGACATGGGATTGTTTATGGACTAGACTATAATGTGAAAACTTTGTTAAATGTTGTGTTATTTCTTTTTAACAACGTTTCTTATCCCAAACTTCCATACCCTGTTTAAATACCTTGTTTAGCCTCATAGTTCATTAAAACCCTTAAAGACCTCTTTTGATAGACGTTATATGGTGCTTGCGCCATGGCGATGAAAGAACGATTCTAGTACAAGCCTATGGTTAAAAGATTATGCATCACAACTAGGCATTGAGTGATTATTCAGATATTCAACCCCAAAAGTAAGTTAGTTGGAGTAGGATAGGCGAGATATCACTGATTCGATTCTTTTGTGCTTAGTCGTGTTATTAAGGCTTGTGTATCAGTCAAGTATTGTCAAACATTCCGGTTTTCATTTAAGATTAAAACTGCCTAACCATCTATTCTCATTTTTTATTATGGTTGAGCTTCTTTTTGATTACTGAAATGTGGTTTCCATTATGTACCAAGGTAATTTATGTTTTTCAGCTTGGAATTGCTTGAGGACAAGCAAAGCTTAAGTGTGGGGAAATTTGATGTGACTAATATGATACCATTTCCCACATGATTTTTAGTACCGATTATTCGTAATTTTTATAGTTTTATATCCAACTTTCGATGCTTTGAGGTAGTGTTGAGTGTTGTCAGGTTGGAGAATGATTATACGGATGAATTGGTTGATTTTGATGATCCATGGAAGAAACAAGAGAAGGATTCAGTTGGAATCAATTGAAAGACAAAGAAAACAAGTGCATGGACTTGTAACGCCCGTTAGTTGTGTAACACCCGTTACTTATTTCTCCCTGTAACGGGTTGTGTAACTGCCGTGAAGCTTTCTGAAGAGGGTAACGCCCGTTACATATGTAACGGCCGTTAGTGTTGATTTTAGCAATTAATGTTAATTAAAGCATTAGGGCACCGTACTGTAGCGTGTAACGCCCGTTACACGCAATTTTCATATATAAACTGGATTAGGGTTCTGAATCAAGGATGAATTTCTGGGAGATTTCTCATAACATACTGATAGTTTCTATTGATTGAGAGAAAACAAGCTGTTAAGGTTTTTATCTTTGGAGCTTTGGATTACAATCATTGTTGCTACCGGATTCTTTGCAATTCATTGGTATAATATGATTTCTTCTATTTTTGTTTGTTTTTATCTTTTCATTATGAGAGGCTAAATCTCTCAGCACCCATTTGGGTAGTGAACATGTCATAGGGTCGATTTAATGTTACTTGCAATTGTTGAACAAGATTTTCATGTTTAATCGAAGAACCGCATTTATTTGAGTTTAAATATTGTTTTTCTCTTTTATATTTATTGATTGACAATTGTAATTAGAAGTTCGGAAGAAATCTAGGTCATTGTCAATTGGTTTATGAAATGGTTAATCGGTCTATAATTAACCTAAAGTCGTTGGAGTTCGGAAGAAACTAGCGATAAGGATTTTAAACAATTAAATTCATTTTGAGTGTGTAAACATTTATGATAGAGGAATATGATTAGGTGAATAAGCAGTTCGGAAGAAAGCTTTTAAAGATTAAATCATAAAATCAGCTTAGGTTCTTAATGCTTAATTGTTTTGAGTAGAAATTATTCGCGGAAGCGGTAACTATATTTCGAGCAATTAAAGTTTCAAGTATAACGGAAGTTCATCTTGTCTACCTTTTAAGTCGTTCAACACTGCAAGTAATGTTTAGACCCGATGATTGGCATGTAAGCTGATCCAAGTAGGTGCCCTTTTAATTATTATTGTCATAAAATCATTTTCACTATCGTTTGAGGACGATCCCTGCCCCGGTCATACCGGATCATATTTTCGATTAATCTTTCGGGATTACTAACCATTTTCTAACTAATTGCAAAGTGACAACTCGGTCACAAAACCCCCCTTCTTTCTGAATTACTTTATTTTAACAATTGCTTAACTAGTCCTTGTGTTCGACCTCGGATTTACCAAGTCAACTATATTGCATACGATCGGGTACACTGCCCGCAAGTGTGTAGTAGACAGTAGCCAGGTATTTCGTGTTTATAAATTTAAGATTAGAAAGTACACATCAATCATTATTTTCATCACTTTAATCATATTGCACATTAACACATTAATCCCACGTTTTCATATATTAAACACATAAGTATTTAATCACCTAAACAAATTAAGGCATATAAACTTGACGTAACCAAACGTTAACGAACAGACAAGTCAAACGTAAAAAGTTTGGGATGTTACAATAAAGCATACATCACTGACATACAAGGGGTGTCTTGGCTATAAGTAATATCATTGGCCTTACATAACACAACTCGTTTTGGGCGTATTGGCTGTGAATGAGAGGAGAACTCCACAGTTAAGCGTGCTCGGGTGGCAGCTATGCCAAATGGGTGTCCCTTCTGGGAAGTTTGCCCGAGCAACCAGAAAAAAAGCCGTGAGCCTGCGGGCAAAGCGGACAATATTGTGTTGTGGTAAGACGGGGTGTTACAGTCACCAAACCTATAAATCATCAACATCATAATCATTTTCTTTCAATATGAAATTATAATTATGTATACCTGATGGATCGAATCATCGTAGGTGATCAAGGTGTTGTTTGGATGATTTATTGGTGATTCCCTTAGGGTAGAAAGCAAGGAAAAGCTTAACGCCGGGGAATGTGGCTATGTGTCTTGTGGGTGATGAGAGCATGCGCTCATTCAATGAGGAGAACCTCTATTTATAAGGACTAACTTGGAGGAAAAGCTAGGGTTTTAGGGGATTTCCTAATTATTTGGATGGGATATAGGCAAATCACTTATCTTAAGGAGGAAGAAATATGGGTGATTTTTTCCATATCTGGATTACGGTACGGAGGTGAGCTTCGTACTGATGGATGGGAGCTCCATATTGATGGAGGGGAGCTTCGTATTAAGGCCTGAGACATTCTTAGGTGAGCTCCGTACTGACGGAGGGGAGCTCCGTATTTCACACAACAGTAATCCTAAGACAACATTCGTTATAGGAGCTTCGTAGCAAATTTAAATACGGAGGTAGAGCTCCGTATATGTTACATCATCAATACCTAATAATAATTGTAATATGAGACACTGATTCAAAAGAAGAAAAAGTGATGGCAAACCACCTTCTTCCCCCATCACAATCCACTGTCCCAACCACACGTCACTCTTAGTGTTCCTCCGTCGATACCTTTTTTATCCGGCTATACCTTCATCACCGTAAAAACGAGCAGGTGGTTGTCGTGGTAGTGATTTTATGGATATGTGTTGGCAGCTGCTTTAGACCTGTGGTGGTGGTGATTGTAGAGCTAGTTACCGGTATATGTATATGTACAACTAGTACAAATGTGTTGGTGGTGGTTTTTTGCTTTATATATAATGAATATATATATATATATATATATATATATATTACATAATTTGAACACATATAGTAAACCGAAAATAAAAAATAATCTGTTAAAGTAAACTGAAATTCCAAGTAATCATATTTTTAACAAATGCAACGACAACATGGCTAAAAGTCAGTGACATGGCAAAAAAACACACAAAACCGTTGCCACGTCGGATTTGTCATACTGGATAGTGGTTTTGGTCATCACGTTACACGAAAGTTACACATAATAGTATTATGATTGAAGGAGATTTTGGTTTATACTTGGAATAGTAGTAGTAGACAAGTAAGGTACCTTTACAAGTGATATGTCCAATTAAATTCAAACAAAATCTCAAAAAGTTTGACCAAGTTTTGTGGAAATTATGTAACCCATGATAACAATATTATGATCCAAGTATGTAGAAAGTAGATTTACTTACAAAATGATTCCTTAAAGCTTTAAACCCGACGTGAGATAAGAAAGCGATGAAGATTTGGGGTTCCTGCAAAAATGTGAGAAAGTGAAACCTTGGATTGTGTAGGAGATTATTATTATAGAAAATTTTAGTTTATTTCTTTTCTAAATCCCTTGATAATTTCTAAAAATTTGAAAGAAAAAAAGGAAAAGATTATGAGATGTATCTTCCATTATTAGGGAGAGAGAGAGAAGAGAGCTGCGAAATGAGAAGAAAGTGGATGAGATTCTCTAAAGTTGTACCAACTTTTTAGGTGAAGTTGTACAACTCTTGACCTTTGATTTTAATCCAAAGGTTGAGATTCCTCCAACTTCACCTATGAAGTTAATATAACTTTAGAGGTTCAGAATTTGTGGTGGACGAATAATAATCCGTCACGTAAGCGGTTACTATTCATCAAGGTTACTATTCATGATTCAATTTTCATTAATGTAAGGATATAATAAAATTCGATCCCGCGTTGCGGGACTTCAACTATTTTGTTGAAATGGTTGCATTATTTTGGTGTAATTGTATTAAATATTCAACCGCCTAATTAAAAATCATTATGTAATTCATAGATTTGTTTCAAATTTATATTCATTTAAGGGCAAAACCACATTAGGTTACTTCTACGCATTGCATGGTTTCACTTATTGTGATTGGGTTTTGTTATTGATGATTTGTCGTTATATATGTTAGCTAAAAACTTTGGCATATGAAATACATATTTGTCTAAAGTCAAAACTACAAACGCTATTAAAAGTTTATAGTAACAAATACATATATTTCATATGTGCAATAAACTAAAAATCAAAAATGAAATATTAAATTTGAATGGAAGTTAATATAATAGTGATACATAATGGTACGGGATATCGCGACAAAAAAGTTGCAATATATTGGTTGGAAACACAAAAGGAAAAAAAGTGTGCAAAAAACCAATAATTAACCCGTGTTTGAAAACCCGAACGGAATCCGATATGGCAAAATCCGATTAGTGGTTCAGAATTTGTGGTGGACAAATAATAATCCACCACGTAAACGGTTACTATTCATCAATGTTACTATTCATGATTCAATTTTCATTAACTAGTTATATCGACCAATGATATTTGATTAACTATTAAAATTCGGCCCCGCATTGCGGGGCTTAAACTGTCCCATTGAAATAGCTGCATTATTCTAGTGTAATTGCGTTAAACTTTCAACCGTCTAATTAAAAATCATTATGTCATTAATAGATTTGTTTCAAATACATTTATTTAAGGGCAAAACC
>CM067173.1:128077126-128200631 GCA_034093135.1 Erigeron breviscapus
TAAAGTGCACAAAAGATACCTAATTAATGTGGTATCCTCCTTAAATACGAAAAAGATTGGTTTCTAATAGGCATTCAACACAAGTATGTTAGCATAACACACTACAAGAAAAATGTCGATTAGTGACCATTTTGCTTAGTGACAACTAAAATTTGGTCACTAAACAAAATTAGTTGCCAAAAAATAACATTTTTTGGTCTCTAAAACAAAATTAGTGACGGACCTTTAGTGACGAAAAGTGACGACTCAAAATTTGATAACTAACCACAATAGTGACCAGATTTTGATTGTTAATGACGAAAATTTTGTCACTAAACAAAATTAGTGACCAAATGTTTTTCGTCACTAATCGACATTTTTCTTGTAGTGACAAAACAATATCAACACAATAATTAAAGCTTCGCAAAGAGCGAAGGGCTATAGACCAACTAGCTTAACTTAATTTAGCAACATTTTTTCTCTTTGAAGATTAAAAATTATTCTTATTGATCAATTGAAAGAGTATATGCATTTTTCATTTCGTTTAAAAGTATTTCTTTATTTTATTATACGATGTGTAATATATACACGTATGTAGAGGGAGAGCGACGAATGAATTACATACAGAATATGACACGTTAGCTGCTGTTAGATTTAACCTCCCTTGAGTCATTAAATAAAAGTAACTCGTCGACTACAATACAAACGAGATCTCTACTTGCTACATGGATCCAAATTGATGTCCCATTATCCGCCGCACAAGATTTTAATTTTAAATTCATCTCATTTCTCACTAGTATTTTCGTCGTCTTGCATGTGTATGATGTCGACACTGCAATTAATATGATTTTTAATTATATTTTAATTTAATATCATCGATTTGACATTAACGGAAAACTTTATAGGTGTTGTTATTTTATTGTGGTGGTTACGTCAATACCTATTTGACATTGTTCGCCTAAGACGCTTTTGTACTTAACGTCATCTTTATGATTACCTTAATATTACGTGTTAAATAATAGCGAAGATTTAGTATTATATTATATATATTATATATATATATATATATAGGTAAGGTTCATGTGAGAACTATTCATATATGAACATAGGTAATTATAAGTATAACTTGATAGTTCATATGTGAACGAATATGTTCACATATACCATTCACATATGAACATCAAGTTATAATGTAGAAGTTCTCATGGTTCTTCCAATTCAAATGGTTCTCACTTGAACCTTTTCCATATATATATATAGTTATTTTAATGTATGTATCATCTTTATAGTTATTTTAATGTGACCTAGTTAATATTTGGAAAAACCAATCCATCATATATAGAGCGGTACTCGTTACCAATGAAATTTAAAACTCACAAGAATTATCCCAATTAGTTGTCGTGTCGTTTGATTAGGTGTTTTGGGGGTTTGGAATCTGAGTTATGGTGTCCTTCCTATCGGGTGTAGGGACCTTAGCAGGGCGAACAGGTTCCGACCATCGAACTTTTTTAAATAAACTACATAAAATAACTAAATTAATAATTTTTTACTAATAAATAAAGTTTAAGAAAAGACACTAATATTTGAATTGTTACATTTTTTGCATGTCAAAAAGGCGTTTCGAAATCAGCCCGCTGGTTCTAAACTATTTCTTAGCATATATAATTACTGTATAATAGATTTATTCATGAATAGCTTAACATTAATGATATATGGGTAGGGCTATAAACGAACAAAACAAACACAAACAAAACCTTGTTCATGTTCGTTCATTTAACTTAACGACTGGTTCACGAACGGATAAACGAACATAATGTTGTGTTTCACGAACGGATAAACAAGCATATGGCTTGTTCATGTTCGTTCATTTAACTTAACGAATGGTTCACGAACGGATAAACGAACATAATGTTGTGTTCACGAACGGATAAACGAACATAATGGCTTGTTCATGTTCGTTCGTTTGTGTTCATGAACGAATGTTCACGAACACAAACGAACGAACACTAATGAATGAACACAAACGAACGAACACAAATAAAAAAACATATAGTTATAAATATTAGACTTCAAGTTCAAAATTACAAAATATCCATCAGTTAAAAGTTTTATGGAACATCCCTACCTATAATACGAATATATAACATTTATCTACTAGAAAAAGAGGTTTATATATATCCTCTAATTTCAAAAAAAAAAATTATAAAAAAAACAGGATTCAAAGCTTTAACTTTGAGCCTAATATCAAATGATCACAATGGTTTTAATATAAAAGAAGTATTTATATTTAATTTTTTATTAAAATATAGATACAGCATTAATAATAAAATATACATTTCTCTATATAACTAAAAGAGTATATTTTATCTTAGTTGGCATTATTAGTTGATTGCCACATAGGATTTTAGCTTACTTGTCAATTCATCCTAATTTTTAGTTGCTTATTCAAATTTATTATTATTATTATTGTTATTATTATTATTGTTATTATTATTATTATTATATTATACTATATTATTATTTACTATTATTATTATTATTATTAACTATTATTATTAATTTTTTTATTATATTATAGTTATAGTTATATGATATTAATATTCAAATAGTGATTTAGTTAAATTACTCAACGTTTTAATTGCAAAAGTACTTCATTGGTTTTACTAGATCCTTCTAAGTTGTTAAATACATAGTGATCTAACAAAAACATTGTATTTATATATGCTAGATATTTGATGTTTAAATAAGTTCTAGCGGTTGCTATTAAGTACATCAAGAAGAAATAAGATAATCAAATAACAATAACCAATTTGTTTAGGCTTTATGTAAAGATTTAATTGCTTTTTGGTCCCTGTGGTTTGTATGTTTTTGCAGGTTCATGACCTTTTCAGGTTTCATTGCATTTTTGGTCCCTATTTCGGAAACCTTTTGCAAATTTGGTACAAATTAACGGTGGTTGTTAAATAAAGTCGTTAAGTGCTGTTAGAATTAAAAATGATGTTTAATTGTAAATTTCTAAAAGTGCAAGGGTATTTGTGTTAATAGTGTTGGTCCAAAAGTTTGTCCTGTTGTGACTAAGATATACACGTGATTGTTTTGTAAAAATTTATAAAAATTTACAAGCTCTATAAATGAAAGTTTTGTAATTTAGCTCGCTAAATGTAAGAAACAATGGCGGTCGGAATGTTCAACAGTTCGCCGAAAAATTCAAAACGCGTCGGGAAAACGAAATTCACGATTTCTTCTGACCAAAACTCGAAACTGATACCAATCGACTCAGAATTCCACCGCGCATAAATTCTGACCAAAATGAACTTCAGAAACTGTCGCCGGAAAATATGGCAATTCGCCAGAAAACTTAAATTTGCGATTTCTCCTTTGTTTTTACGAATTAAAACACGGAACCAGTACCAAAATGCTCAAATTTGCATTCCACACAAACCCTAGCCTGTTATCCTGTCAAAAAACTTTGCCGGAAAATTCGTCGGAAAAGTAACTGTCAACGAATCTCGATGAATCGGAAAACTTAAAATATGAATATGACCGGAATCGGATCACGGACAAAACCTGATGTTTTCAGATCAATTTGACAAATTACGAAAACGGAATCGAAGAGGGAAGTTTGCAGGAAAAAAAATTTCTTTTTTTTAAATAAAAGAAATAGAATATAAAAGTAATAAAAGAATAAATTGTGTTAACAGGACAAACTTTTTAACTAACACTATGGACACAAATACCCGTTACACTTTTAGAAATTTACAATTAAACACCGTTTTTAATTCTAACAGCACTTAACGACTTCATTTAACAACCACCGTTAGTATGTACCAAAATTGCAAAAGGTTTCCAAAATAGGGACAAAAAATGCAATGAAACCTGAAAAAGTCCTGAACGTGCCAAAACATACAAACCATAGGGACCAAAAATGCAATTAACTCTAAATTCAACTTCTCTTTATGTTTATACTAATTAATAACTGCATTTTGTATAAAGTAATTACTATTTTAATAAATAACTATACATATCTATACATTGTCGTTGATGCTACAAGATATTGTTATCTCATACTCCAAATTTGGTAGATATATTTATTTCTATGACTATGTAATGCGAGTCGTCTATTTATAAAATTTATCATAACTAATTGTTTTACCATGCAACGCATTGGTTTAATCTAGTTTATATATATGATAAAAATAATATTTATATTTAAGTTACTTTTTTAAGTATAGTTGATTAGGTATTAGTATATGTAAACGAACATAACATACGATTAGGTATTAGCATATGTAAACGAACATAAACAATGTTCACGAACACAAACGAACGATTGTTCACAAACGAGTGTTCATGAACACGAACGAACTTTTCATCGAATGGTTCATGAACTGTCTATGAACTCTTCAGTTCGTTTACAATCCTAATTATGGTTTTGGAACTTATTGTTAGGCCAGATGTTGGACCCTTGCGGGCAGGCCCATCGCAGGTAGATATGTGACACGGAATATTATTACGTAGTCCACATATGAATGTAAGTTAATTGATATATAATAAATTGTACATGTATAATGTATTAGTTGGTAGATTTTTAGTGCCCACAAAATGTAAAAGGCCAGATTAAACTATAAATATGGGCCGAGTTTTAATTGGCGTGTTGCTCAAATTTTGATTTTATTTGGTTCCTTCTCCAGCCTCAGCCAATGATGAATCAATTCCTATTTTTGAAAGTCGTGAACTACTTGATAAAAACGGAAAATCTAGCATTCTAGCATACTTTGTCTTAATTGAGTCTTAGAGAGCCTTCTCCAACCTCAGCCAATGATAAATCAATTCATCTATTTTTGAAAGTCGTGAACTACTTGATAATAACAGAAAATCTAGCATACTTTGTTTTAATTGAGTCTGCGTTAGAGTGTCTCCTTACATAATATATTCTCAATTTACACCCCTCAATATAAACTCCCTATCATTGAGAGATCTTGAGGTAAAAACTCACTTAAGCCAATCAAAGATAGAAATTAGATGAACGCTTTATCTTTTGGGTAAAAAGTCAATTCGATGAACATTTTATTCTCACACCTTACAGTTGATCTTTTAGAACAAGTTATTATGAAGCTCTTATACTAGACTCGTCAAAGACTACCACAATCATAATCCACATGACCATTTTTGATCGGAAATAGAAAAGACAACACCACAAAATACATAACTTTCTTAAGGCGCGAAGTAGCTCCAAGTAGTATCCCAGTAAGATAAGTTTCTAATGACAATCGTACAACTCTCATCCGCCGTTGTTTTGCATACATATTAAATGCATCCCCAAGTCCCTCGACCATTATCTTCCTCTCATTTCCTACTTGCTTCAAGGCCTTTTGAGCTATGTGTCTAGCCAACACAACTGAATCTTCTAACCCTGCTGAACCACCCTGGCCCAAAAATGGACCCATGACATGTAAAGCATCACCGGCAACCACAACTCCCCCTTTATAATATGTCCCTCTTAACAAATCCCATGGAGTGCGATACCTTAAGCGTGCTAAAGAAAATGAGTTTATGTCTGCATTTTTGATCATCTCTTCAATTTCTTGGGGATGAGCATTTAGCACTTCCAAGGTTGATCTTCTTATCAACTCAGGACTTTCCCAAGTTCTTTCATCTGTATATCATAATATAGATAAAATCAGCTACGAAAAAAAGAACAACAAAATAAATGAACCAAACTTTACATAAACATAATAAACAACCTTCAGGAAGATAAGGATGCGCACAAAACCAGTATACCATATTATCATCCATTGGAATCCTCCCTACAAGAATGTTATCTTTTCTGAAAAGACCAAACTCGTGGTCAAACGAATGACCATTTGGATAGTTTGTGAAACCTCTAACTCCACATAAAGTGAACATCTTAGTAGGCTTGAGGTTAAGATAATTAGCAACGACTGATTTGCCACCATCGCAACCAATTACTACCTATAAGTGAAAACATATGGAGAACAAGAATTGTCTAAACATGCCATTAAAACTCAAAAAAAAGTTGTACTATTTTTTTTAAAAATAAAGTTAATACATACCTTGGCTATAATAGAGCTTCCATCAATAAACCTAAGAATCGATTTAGCAGTGTCGGTGTCGGTCTTTATAGATTCAAGTTGGCAGCCAAACTTTACGGTTGCCGGAGGAAGAGCATCAAAAAGAGTGTCTATAATATCCTTCCTTCTCAAGGCTCGAAATTCACCATTGCTATTATTGTTCATCATTAAACAAAACACATTACGAGTACTATACAATTATAATCTATTATAACACCTTATACTTTTCTTTGTCTTTTAATAGTGGAGATTCATTTACATATCATTCATTAAAATTTCTACTCAAATGTGTGAATAAAATCAAAATTGATCTTGACCATCTATTAATTTTTTACTAAAAGTTTCATCATGGTCAAGTTCTTCAATTGTATCAGCTGAGGCCCGAGGGAAAAAGTTTAGAAATGGTATACTGTAATTAGGCCACGTACAAAACATATATTGTTACTTCTAATTTTGTTTTATTAAAAAAAAAGGACAAAGTGGAAACCAAGAAAAACTATATACCGCTATTTATTTATGTTTTTTGCCCAAATAATTTTAACATAGTGTAACTTACATTGAGATTAGTTGCTCTTTCCCCTCATCCAGCGCTACAATTCGTTCTCTATACATAGCCAAAAAAATATGTTAAAACACATAGTGTTATTAGTTAGAAAGCTCGTTAAGACACATAAATAATTGTGAAACACAAATTTCAACATCTAAACTAATGAACTACTCCTTTTATCACCAAGTGATTTTATAGTAAAACTCCATTAAGTTCATATGTTAGGCCATTGTCCTTTGTTAAATTTAGATCTTCAGGTATATTATTATCGGTATAAGACTCGTAAAATGTACACATACTCACACAATAAAAAATTATTGACGTATCAACATAAAAAGTAGTTTAAACAGGTACTCCGTATCACTTCTAAAATTATTTCTACACTATTCTCCATAAGGAATCTTTATATAAAGATTATGTTCAGACAAAGAGTTTATATTTTACATATTTATTTTTTATAGGCTTTTATATCCCAACCATAGAAAATTTTGTAATCCGATCACACCTTTTTGACGCACCAACTATCACCTTTATTGCTTTTTGACCTTTGACTCGACTTTTAATAATGACGTCGCTGCTAAAAACCGTCTTGAATTTAATTTGTATATAAAAAGACGTGTCCCCATCTTCTCTTCCCTTTTAAAAGTTCCTTCTCCTCCCCGACCTTCACCCCCTTTTCTCCCCTTTTTTCAAATGCGGCCACCATGACGTGTCTCCATCTTCTCTTCCCTTTCTAAAATTCCTTCTCCTCCTCGACCTTCACCCCTTTTTCTCCCTTTTTTTCGTATGTATATAATCTACGTTTTTATAATTATTGTTGTTATTGTAATGTTAAATATATGTATGTTGTAACTTGTATTTTTAATAGGTTTGTTAGCAGTGGTACGTCAATGTTTGTATTTGTATTAGGTTTATTAGTATTCATATGTTAGTATTGCTATTGTTATGTTATTTAGCATTGATATATAGGCTAGTATTGTTATTGTTATGTTAATATTGCAATTTTTAGTATTCTTGACGATGTATTCTTGAAATACGGAGCTCAAACCGACAATATTCGAAATCTGAATGCTGGGTTGCGTAGAAGGTTTGTGTCTCTAATGCCCGAAACAACTCTTCAACAATGTTGGACATTTCTTCTTTCATTTGATGTATGCACGTACATGGGGATCCTTTTTTTGTCCCGATCGGTCTTCCACGTGTGCGATTCTGACAAAGACAGGATCCTTGATTTTGGTTTTTCCCGGATAGATAATGTCCTTTATTCTTGACATCTAGTTTTTTTCTTTAGGGCTTAGGCTGTTGCTTCATAGCAGCCTTAACATGGTCTAAAACTTCGTCGATAGATTCGTCATCGTCGAAGTATTTTAAATGATCATTTCTTGGTAGGAGTGTCGACGACGTTAAGTCAGACTTTCTCCAAAACGAATCTATCGAATCCACCTCAATAAGACGACCAACTTTTTTGAAGATAAGTAAGGATAATTTTTCAGTTTTATAAAAAATCAAAGAATGTTTTTTAGATATACTGGCCGAGAAACATGTATGATGCAAGCAACAAGTACATGGTAGCCCACAACTAACCCGAACCTTGCACCCGCACTTTTTCTAGTCTCCTTTAAGCTTATCTTTTATTCGGTAAATTTCTTGAAGCATAATTTCCAGAGCTGTCTCATAAACGACACCATCCAGGTTCTTGAAACATGGTAAGTTATGTTTACCATGTATGTAAATCCTGCTCTGCTCCAGCTGTCCCTTAAATTTTGTATATGACCGACCAAGACAGAATTAACACATTGAAGGATTCTGTAGAATGTACATCTCCCCCTCAACTCTGCCTTCAGCAGTGAATGCTCGACCTCAACTCTATTCGTAGTGTGGTTACGATAGTTGAGATGTTGATCGACCCAACAAGACACAAATATTTCTTTGAATGAGGACAATCACTCCTTCTGCATGTACTTATAAACATCTGCAAAATTAATTGTGGATTAGCACGTGTGGATAGATCTTGTTCAATTGAATAAAATCGTTTATGTGAACTTCACATACTTTCTAAATCTCTCAAATTTGATTTTAACAAATTTTCTTTGTCGATGTATTCTGCAAGTGTGCGAGATTCAACGAGCACATCCCACCAGTAGTGAAAAGACCCCCAAGCTCTTTTGATGCGAAAATGATGGCTCATAATGTTTTGATATAATGGTCCATATGTGGAATCTAAAAAGTAGTTGCTTTGCGTCCGACATGACATACTTCCATGCTTTCATAAGGGTCGGATCCTTGTGATTTAGTACTACCCGTACGATAAAACCTTTACCAAGTGTGGACTTCAAACACTGTAACACCCATTTCAAATTGGGCTCATGTTCATTTCTAACAAATGCATACGCTATTCTGAAGGTCTTGCTAGTTGAAGTCACATCGATAATCTCAACAAGCGGCATGTTGTATAGGTTTGTTTTGTATGTGACGTCTATTTCAATAATCCAATGGAATGTACGTCATAACTCAAAGGATATTGGATGTACGAAAAACAGACTCTCCAACCGTCCACATTTACTATTGTGGTAAAATGATACAAGTATTTATTCTCCTGTAACATAATCTGCGACGGTTGAACAAAAAGGTGTACGTAAGTCGTTTCGAATACCCTATCATAGCTATTAAAAGATGTATATTTTATATCTTTAACCTCCATTTGGAGTTTCCCCTACTTTCTCGACCGCATTCATCAGTCTCATTTTCAAATGGTTGTAAATGTCTGCGACACGGGTCAAGTTTCCTCGAAATTCCTCTTTCAGTTGAACCAGAATGTGACGGGGTATCGTACCGCAGTCCGCTTTTATTTCCACAAACTCTTTTTTAGCTTCACTCATGCGTCTTGCGTGCGCATGACCCTCCAGATTTTAAGGTTATTGATGATTATGTCTATGGTCTATAACATTAACCGTCCAACCCCATCCCTTGTCAAAAAAGCTTTTCAATCTAAAGGGACAGTAATTTTGAGGGTCTTTTTAATGGGCACAGCTGACCTGCTATCTCGTTTTCCATCACGATTACAAATAAACGACACTTTATTAACTACACAAGCTGAGTTAGTATTTATTCTTCGTTTGACTAAGACATAACCGAACACCCGTCCTATTTTATGAGCCGATTTCACCAGTTCTTCGTGTGGATCGAACACCTGAAATAGGAAAGTGTGTCCGAAACAAAGAAATGCTATTCTTTAGAATTTTTTTCTTTAAAAGTTACGTAATTATTTTAATATGCCTATCGATATAGAATGCAACAACGTCGTAGTCAATTTCGGGGCCTGCATCCGGGGAGTCAAATTTATCATCTCTTGGTACTGAAACTCGTAGTTTTCATCACCTGGGCTATCACGGGCCTCAAAGAACAGAATGGGCGCTTGGTTATGTCTTAGTCAAACGAAGATCAAATACGAACTCAACTGGTGTAGTTAATAAAGTGTCGTTAATCTGTAATTGTGGTGGAAAACGAGATAGCGGATCAAATGGGCTCATTAAAAAGTCCCTCAAAATTTACTGTCCCTTCAGATTGGAAGGCCGTTTGACAAGGGATGGTGGTTGGATAGTGAATATTATAGACCATAGACACATCAACCACCTTTAAATCTGGAGGGTCATGCGCACGCAAGACGGATGAGCGAAGCTAAAAAAGAGTTTGTGGAAATACAAGCAGCTAACGGTATGATGCACTGTCACATTCTGGTTCAACTAAAAGAGGAATTTCCAGAAAACTTGACCCATATCGGAGACATCTACAGCCATTTGAAAATGAGACAGATGAATGCGGTCGAGAAAGTAGGGGAAACTCTAATGCAGGTTAAATATATAAAATATACTTCTTTTAATAGTTACTATGATAGAGTATTCGAAACGACTTACATACACTTTTTTTGTTCAACCGTCACATATTATGTTCCATTTGCTACGAGAGAATAAATATCTGTATCATTTTACCACAAACAGTAATTCTGGACGATTGGAGAATCTGTTTTTCGTACATCCAATATCCTTTGAGTTATGGCGTGCATTCCATTGGATTATCGAAATAGACGCCACATACAAATCAAACCTATACAGCATGTCGCTTGTTGAAATTGTCGATGTGACTTCAACTAGCAAGACCTTCAGAATAGTTTATGCATTTGTTACAAATGAACAGAAGGCCAATTATAAATGGGTGTTACAATGTTTGAAATCCACACTTGGTGAAGGGTTTGCCGTACGGGTAGTACTCACTAACTGGACCTCATGAAAGCATGAAAGTATGTCATGTCGGACGCAAAGCAACTACTTTGTAGATTCCACATATAGACCATTATATCAAAACCATTATGAGCCATCATTTTCGCATCAAAAGAGCTTGGGGGTCTTTTCACTACTGGTGGGATGTGCTCGTTGAATCTCGCACACTTGCAGAATACATCGACAAAGAAAATTTGTTAAAATCAACTTTGGGAGATTTAGAAAGTATGTGAAGTTCACATAAACGATTTTATCCAATTTAACAAGATCTATCTACACGTGCTAATCCACAGTTAATTTTGCAGATGTTTAAAAGTACCTGGAGAAGGAGTGATTGTCCTCATTCAAAGAAATATTTGTGTCTTGTTGGGTCGATCAACATCTCAACTATCGTAACCACACTACGAATAGAGTTGAGGTCGAGCATTCACTGCTGAAGGCAGAGTTGAGGGCGAGATGTACATTCCACAGAATCCTTCAATGTGTTAATTCTGTCATGGTCGGTCAATATACAAAAATTAAGGGACAACTGGAGCAGAGCACGATTTACATACATGGTAAACACAACTTACCATGTTTCAAGAACCTGGATAGTGTCATTTTTTAGACAGCTCTGGAAATTATGCTTCAAGAAATTAATCGATTAAAAGATAAGCTTAAAGGAGACTGGAAAAAGTGCGGGTGCAAGGTTCGGGTTAGTAGTGGGCTACCATGTACTTGTTGCTTGCATCATACATGTTTCTCGGCCAGTATATCTAAAAAACATTCTTTGATTTTTTATAAAACTGAAAAATTATCCTTACTTATCTTCAAAAAAGTTGGTCGTCTTAATGAGGTGGATTGATAGATTCGTTTTGGAGAAAGCCTGACTTAACGACGTCGACGTTCCTACCAAGAAATGATCATTTAAAAGACTCCGACGATGACGAATCTATCGACGAAGTTTTAGACCATGTTAAGGCTGCTATGAAGCAAAAACCTAAGTCCTAAAGAAAAAAACTAGATGTCAAGAATAAAGGACATTATCTATCCGGGAAAAACCAAAATCAAGGATCATGCCGTTCAGAATCGCACACGTGGAAGACCGATCAGGTCCAAAAAAAAGGAGCCCCATGTACGTGCATACATAAATTAAAAATATATATATGTAAATATACAAGTAGAATTAAAGGTTTTCTTAATTGTTGCAGGACCTGAAAATACCGCCGTCGACCACAACACCTTCCACTCTTCAAAAATCCAGGTCCCTTCAATTGTCCAGATCGAGACATCAGTAGACCCAGGCCAGACCATCGTTTAAGGAGATCCCTATAACTCCTCAGTTCTTCGACCATTTCTCCGAAGCGTCATACTACGTAGGGTCGCACAATGCGAGACACAGTGAATACGTGGCCAGCCAATTATGTTTCGCAGAGACACAAAACTTCTAAGGGGACCCTCATATTTTAATCCGAGGAGAAACGTCCAATTGTATCGAAGAGTTGTTTCAGGTACCAAAGACACAAACCTTCTACGCAATCCATAATTCAGATTTCGAATATTGCAGGTCCCAACTACCTGATGTGTTTCAAGAATACGTCGTTAAGAATAGTAACAATTACAATACTAACATAACAATAAGTCAATAACAATACTAACATATAAATACTAACATACCAATAACAATACTAACATACCAATGTTAACAATTACAATACTAACATAGCAACAATACTAAGAAACCTATTAAAAATTACAAACAATAACATACCACTACTAAAAAAAGGGTAAATGGGTGGGAACCCTCTGGTCCCATGTACCGTCTTGGTACCCAGAGTGCACACCGCATAGAACTCATGCCCGGTGACTCACCATTCTCACACATGGGTCACTAAATATAGTTTCTAACAACAACAATAATAATAATAAACATAAATTATATACATACCAAAAAAAGGGAAAGAAAAAGAAAGTATGGTTTTCACGATGGTTCGACGGTGATCCAAATATCTATTAAAACATATAAAAAAAATATTAAAATTACAAATCGTAACAATACATAAAAATAAATTATTAAAAAACAGCGATAATATATACATACTTCGATGCGGTGGTGGTAGTCGCCGTTGAAAGTCCAGATCGGTCGCTGCTAAGACGTCGCTGAAAAAGTTGCCGGAATATATGGTGGCCTTATTTGAAAAAAGGAGAGAAAAAGGGATGAAGGTCGGGGGAGAATAAGGAAATGAAGACAGGAAAAAGAAGACGGGACACATCTTTTTATATACAAAATTCGAGGCAGCTTTCAGCGGCGACGTCACTGTTGAAAGTCGAGTCAAAGGTCATAAAGCAATAAAGACGGTAGTTGGTGCGTCAGATCCATGTCAGGTCCGTACAGGAATTTTAGCAACGACATTGCTGCTGAAAGGGGTGGTCGGATTACAAAATATTTCATGGTCGGTGGTATAGGAGCCCTATTATATTTTATGCACGAAACATATAAGTTTTAATATTATAACTTTGCAAGAACATTTATAAATATCGCGGTTATGAAAGTGAATATTTGTCTTCTTATTTCTAAGTTTCAAACATAAAAAGACGAATCGAAGTTGTGTATATATACACTTTTTTCAAAATTGATGATATTGTCTAGATAGGTAACATACAACATTTATAAATTATTGTGATTGTGAATGTGAATATTTGTCTTCTTATATCAAGTTTTATACATAAAAAAAGACAAATTAAAGTTGTGTATATATACACTTTTTTCTTAGTCGATGGTACTATCCAGATATTAACTATTGTTTTGATGCTAAATATGTTATCCGTTTCAAAATCTGCCTTTTTATTTTAGGTTGTCTCAAATAAATGTTTACTTTTAAATATAAAATATAATGTAAGGTTATCAATTTACCTTTAATACAATTTTTCAAAAACTGATTCACATGAGTATTTCAAAAATTATAGACATTATTGTAATCTTGTCACTTAACTAAAACATTATTCAATTTTGAGACTAATTATCAGATTGTTAGTGATAAAGTATATTTAACAACAAATCAATAGAAGAAACACATTACTTAAAAAAAAATGAAGTACTACAAAGTATATAAATAAAGTACTAACTAGTAAATATAATACAACACAATTATTCATTAATAAAATTGTTCTTTGACTTAAAATTCATACAATGTTATTGCAGAGAATAAAAGAAGAATTTAAAAGAATTACATTTGATAGAATTTTTTGTATTTTTAATAATTCAAATGACGAATGAAAATAAATTTTTTCTTCCACCCCAACAGAGATTGCATCAAATGAAAAAATGTTTACATTTTAACGAAATGAAATTTTTATATCTTTAAATAACCAAACACATTAAAAATAGAATTAAATTTCATTTTAAAATATGGAAACCAAACGCGACCTCAAAAGTAAGCTCAACATTTTTTTCTTAAAAATATATGCATAGAGTTACCTGTGAATAGGGATGACAGTGGAGCGAAGACTGTCGGCGACGCCAAGCTGATCCAAAGCTCGCCATCCATTTTGCCAGATTCCGATTGCCGTCCCGGTGTCGTTCCTAAGGCTTTCTGATTTCTCCATTACAACACTTTTGATGCCTTTCCTATGAAGAGCAACTGCAGTCGCCAATCCACAAATACCCGCACCAATTATCACCACTTCATACTCACCGTCATCCATATCTATAATAATATATATCAGATATATATTAACCTATTGATACAAGTATATATGTGTATGCCCTGTATATATATTTTCTGTCAATATATATATAAGGAAATCTCTTTGTTGAAAAACAAACACGTAAATTGGTTTTGGATTGAACATGTCATGTATCTGAAAATCACTCCAAACATTATAGGAGCTTCTTTAAAAGCTCACATGTGGCCTCTAATATGACACGTATGTATCTCTTCTCTTAATATATTGTTTTGTTGATATATATATATATATATATATATATATATACGAGAGTAAGTACCCGCGCGTTGCGGCGGTAAGAAGGTGGGGTGATAGGTCATAGAGTGTGATAGGTCATAGGAGGTGATATGTCATAGAGTGTGATAGCCAAATGCCTTAACCGTATGGGCTCCGCCCTCGGATTTAAAAATTCGTCGAAAGTATATCGAATGACATCTCTAATGAAAGAGCATGAAATTTTAAGAACACCCATATAATTTTTATAATTTATCGATATACGGTTTTTGAGATAAAAGATTTTGAATAAATTAGAGGAATAAAATGATTTATGGAGGAGAGAGAAAAATGAATGGTTGAGATTTGAGGAGAGAGAAAAATGAGTGGTTGAGATGTATATAGATGTATTGTACCTTATGCATTAATAGGTGTAAATTGTTGAAAAGTTGAAAAAATTTGGAGGGAACAAATGCTTTATAAAGTAATAGAGATAGAGATAGTTTGGATAAGGCGGCTATATTTGTATACAGTCCCAATACTACATCATCTACAACCCAACAACTATTGTTTTCGAAAAGTTTGTTGATTTCTTTGACAGAAACACATTGAGTGATTGAGGTTGTGGGCAAAACTAGTGATGGCCAATAATTGGTGATTGTTAGCTCTAGCTAGTTTGCTTTTTAAATAGGAAAATGATTTAAATTTTTTATATAGTAGTTTAAGTTATTTATACGGAGTAAAAAAGATGGACAAAAACCTTAATAATTCAACAATAGGTATAAAAATGAAACCCAATGTCGTTTTTTATAGGTTTTAGGTCTCATACTGTTTTTAGGTTCTATCTAAATGATAGATTAAGACTTTCAGGCTTTGCATGGAGTGAGGTTGAACTCTTTTTTCCTCTGTCTACAAAAACAAACTATAGTTTTTGTTAGTCCAGCGAACTGGACAAACTCAAGTATCACACTGGAGACAAGAAGATTTGTCCGAAATAATAAAGAAGCCCAGTTACTAGTGTACAGTTAGCGTCACTGGTGCTTCTCTCCAGTCAATGATCTGACCAGAACTAAAGACATTACAGTTGAAGTTAAAGACAACGAGCGGAAGGAAGAATACATTCATGGCAGCGAAGCCCAGTGAATGTTTTACCCAGATCGAAGACTGGTGCTTTGACCACTGTAAATTACTTACAAAACTTTACACTGATTACGAGGAAACCTTTTACCTTTACACTCTATTATCCGGACAATACACTTTGTATGTTATTAAAGTACAAAAGTGTGTAAAGGTGGTTGGTTAAAGTAACTTTACATATTACTTTAACAAGCATGCTAAGGAATTAAATCCAATTCCTTAAATGCTCACAACCATATGTGTACGACAAATATGAGATTCAATGTCAACTTTTGCCTATAAATAGAGGTCTTTGCACAACCAATAAATTCATCTTTGCAAACTCGGTTTTGCTTTCTTGGTGAACTTATGCAATATTTTCTCAATCGCAAAAAGAAACATTTCACAATTTTAACACTGTGTTCTTGAGTTTAGGTTATAAGAAAGGAAATGATTGGAAGTGATATTATCTTCCTCTCAAATCATCTCATAAATGGGGAGAAATTTTTTTAGACAAAATGAACTAAAAAATCATTCCACTTCTCTTCATTTCATTTCTTTCCATCCTTAAATTAAACTCAAGAACACAATTTATTTTGTAATCATTTGCTTTCTTTTCTTTTCATTCTATAATAAAAATCAAGAACATAGTGTAAGTGTTTCGATTATACAAGAGAATTTCCAAGTGTAGATCGATTGTATTTCACAACTTTACATATTTTTATTATCTTCGTTCCGCAACAAACTTGTATTTTATTTAATATCAATAAATAAAATACACTTGAAAATTACATATTGTCTCACCAGTTTACATTCTAGTGTTTAATATTGCATTGTCATTTACTAATTTGTTTAAGACACATAGTAAGTAGACCAACCAGTAACTTGGTATAACTGTAACATCCCAAAACTTTTAGACGTTGACCGTTAACTTGTCGTTTGTGACCGTTAATTAATGTGTGTCTTTTACGTGTTTTGTGTGATTACATGATTATGTTGGGAAACGAGTAATGTGTTAAAAGATATGTGGGATATGTGCTAACGTGTAAAAGATGACAATTAATAAAGTAAGTATGTGTTTAATAAGATTAAAGTGTAGACGAGGGTTCCCGTAGTCATTATATGAGTCTTAAAGCAATATTTAAAGATAAAGAAAGGTGGAGGGACTTAGAAAAAATCTTCTGTAGTGGCGCTGGCATCTCTCAAAACTTCTCATCAGCACACTCTCCGGAGCAGAATGGAGTTGTGGAAAGAAAAAATCTTACACTTGGTTTTCTTGGTTCTAAGGTAATTTTCGGTGGTGAGGGTGGTGTGATGTCTCTTTGGTTTTTCTTAGATTTATCTAGAATTAATGTCGAGCTATTGATTATCGTTTGCGACCTCAATAGCATCAACTACCTACATAACCTGCAAACTCAAGAAACGAGTCAAACGTACCAATATAAAAACAAAATTAACTAATTGGGGTAATTAGGGGAACCCTAGCCCTGGTACCACAATTGAATACCCATCGACTCACCCGTATGCGCCACAAACAAAATTAACTAATTAAACTATACTAGAAACTAAAAACAAAAAGAATTTTTTTTTTAGAACTTTTGAATATTTTAAGAAAAAGAAAATACGACCTAAACTAAAATAGACTAAAAAGAAAATTAATCTTAATAAAGATTAAACCTAAAAACTGAAAATTAACTTTTCCGTGTAAAATACGAAAAAGGTTCGAATTACACTACTAAATTAAGATTATGTCGCGTCCCCGACAACGGCGCCAAAAACGTGATGCGTGCAAAGTGTGAGTTGCAAAATCATTTTAAATTTATAAAGTAGTACAAGTGAATACCTCAAAACTAAAACACATTAACGGGCAGTGGACCCGATCGGATGTAGCTAGTGTTGTGGTAAGTACATGATCGTTCGCGTGGACGCTTGCAATACCTAATCTAATAGTGTGTAATTCTAGTAGTTGGGGTTGTCACGATTTCCTATTAACCAAATAAAACAGTAAATAAAAGGAAGGCCACAACCACTTGGTCTAATAAGAAGCCTTGTTTAGTCTAGGTCATAAATGTCGAGAACAAGAATATTAAAAGAGTACTTGTTTGTTATATCTGATCACATGCATATGACAATTACTACTTTATTTAACTGCTAGATTGTTGGAAAGTCTTTTCACGGTTCAGATTCTTGCTAGATTCACCAAACCAAATTAGTAGAGTTGTCGCTAGACTCACATCTACCTTATAACTAGATCCTCGCTAGATTCACTGCTAAGCATTATTAGTTCAAGCCTGTGTTTATGACTTACATTTAATTATACTCAAATCTTAATCCAGTCACTTTGTATTAATTATCTCCGGTGGTCATAGTGCACGTTTCCATATCACTAGATCGCGTCTGACATTGTTAAGTTTCATGTTCATCTAATTCTAATTAAATTGATTTTGGATTCGCTCGCTAAAGTAGCTACACTTTTTACAGCTAATCAATGACCAACTAGCGTTTTCCATCCAAAGCAAATCAACCCTAATGACTGACTATAGACATATCAAGCCAAAAATAGATCAACAAATTCTAAATATAAAACTAGTGATAATTTGAAAAACTAGACAATCATGGATCTACGGTAAACAGTAAACACAATCCAACAAATCTAACATTAAATAAAGTAAAATAAAAGTGTACATGATCAAATCAATCCAAACAAGTATTAGCCAATTAGCCAGACATTATTAAAGGAATAACAAAGTCTGAAAAGATAAAAGACATTGTTTACCAACAATAAAAGTAAAATAGAATAGAGATCTAGGTTGAAGATCAAGATCAAGAGGTGTTTGGAACTCCAAAATCCTTCTTGAAAGATGCAACATTCGACCTAGGGTTTAGGGTTTCGTCTGGTAGCTGCTTGTTGCTCTCCTAGGTGAAAAGTCGGTTCTGGCTTCGGACAGACTAGTGGCGCTCGTCGTTACAAAAACGTTGTAACACCCGCGATTTAGATTTGTTAGCATTTTGTTGTTTTGGATGCTATGCGACTAACTTTCTTAGTGGGAATTGTGAATCGTAATCGTTGTGAAGACTTATTTAAGGAAACTATATGTGTTGCTTAATACAGAGCAAAACTATGCTGGTGGAAGCTAAGCAAACGAATTGTTAGTATTATAGATTTTGAAAATGGTTAACTAATAAAATGTTCAAGGATAGATAATAATAGTAATAATAATGAAGTTATTAAAATTTGGAAACACTTATTCAGAACACTCAAAATTTTCCATGCCCTTCCCTCCTCTATATAAACCCATGAGAACATTCAACTAGAGAAAAACTCATAAACACATAACACTCATATCTCAAAAACTCTCAAATCTCACAAGAACACGCAATCATTTCTCTACCTAAAAATTATCTTTTTCTATTGTGTTCTATAAATCTAGCAACAAAACGTCACTATACTCATCATCCATTCCATATTTTTGAATCAAAGTACAAAACCGTTGTATATTCTGTTCTTATAAAATTTGTGATTTTAACTTCATCTACAAAGTTCTATTGTCAAGTTTCTAACTTTTTACTACCAAAAGATGTAAATACATATGTTATATCTAGATCCAAAGTTGCGTGAGTTTTCGTAAACAAAGTCCCCATCTTTTTGATTATTTAGTAACTTTTCTTAAACTTTCTTACCAAATGGGTCACGTATTTATATTCCGTTTTAGAGTCCGCAAGCTTAATATTGTTTTTCTATACTAACGAGGAACGTAAAAGTACAAGCCGATTTCAAAAACTAACAACGATTTTAAAGATAAACATTTTGAGAGTTCTTAGGGAAAAACACATAAGTTTAGTCAAGAATACGCAGATCTGGTCAAAACACTCAAATTAGTCTGGAACACTTAAACGGTAAGAACTCTCAAATGGCCAGAACACTCAAATTGACAGAACACTCAAAAGGTCTAAAGACTCAAATGGTCAAAACTCTCAAAATGGTTAAACTCTTAAAGCTGGTCAACATTAGTCAAACCTCGTACACTTAGAGACTCGTTGATACTTGTGGATACTCTACTCATCTTTATTACATGTTTTAGCTATCAGACGAGCATCACGTGAGTTTTGTAGACCTCTTTTTACATGTTTTTATAGGGATGAGAGGATACAATCTGTTTTCTGATAAACCGTATTTCTTAGAAACTATATTATGATAATTTTGTAGAAACTTATTTTTTGATACACTTGTGGTTATCTATTTTGGATATTTCTGTTTACGTGTGCCGAATACATTACCTTTTGAGAACTATGGCTAATTGACTTATCTATGCGTATATGTGTGAACTTATCTTCGTGAGCTTAATGTTGTGAGTTCATCTATGTGAACTTATCTTCGTAAGCTTAATGTTGCGAACTCATCTGTGTGAACTTATCTTTGTGAGCTTAATTTTGCGAACTTATCTGTGTGAAGTTATCTTCACGGCTCTTGATCTTGAACGCTCGGACAATCGCCAAAAGGATGAGCTTAGAGAGGAAGATTCCTATGCTAACATGATCTACTTACCCTAACCTGAAAAGCATGTAAGTTCAAAGGTCAACTACAAAAGTAGTTGGTGAGATTCACATAAAGTACTAGTACGTATACATATAATAATATGTAGAGTAGGAACAAGTCATAAGATCTGTACGTTTAACAAAAGTGCTTGATGATCGTAAGAATAGTACTAGAACATAAAATGAACTCAGAATAATCAATATTCTTAAGACAGAACAATTGTCTTTTGGGAACAGGTCTTGAACTTGAAATAGCAAGGAGAGTCTTCACGGCTCTCGATCTTGAACGCTCGGACAATCGCCAAAAGGATGAGCTTAGAGAGGAAGATTCCTATGCTAACATGATCTACTTACCCTAACCTGAAAAGCATGTAAGTTCAAAGGTCAACTACAAAAGTAGTTGGTGAGATTCACATAAAGTACTAGTACGTATACATATAATAATATGTAGAGTAGGAACAAGTCATAAGATCTGTACGTTTAACAAAAGTGCTTGATGATCGTAAGAATAGTACTAGAACATAAAATGAACTCAGAATAATCAATATTCTTAAGACAGAACAATTGTCTTTTGGGAACAGGTCTTGAACTTGAAATAGCAAGGAGAGTCTTCACGGCTCTCGATCTTGAACGCTCGGACAATCGCCAAAAGGATGAGCTTAGAGAGGAAGATTCCTATGCTAACATGATCTACTTACCCTAACCTGAAAAGCATGTAAGTTCAAAGGTCAACTACAAAAGTAGTTGGTGAGATTCACATAAAGTACTAGTACGTATACATATAATAATATGTAGAGTAGGAACAAGTCATAAGATCTGTACGTTTAACAAAAGTGCTTGATGATCGTAAGAATAGTACTAGAACATAAAATGAACTCAGAATAATCAATATTCTTAAGACAGAACAATTGTCTTTTGGGAACAGGTCTTGAACTTGAAATAGCAAGGAGAGTCTTCACGGCTCTCGATCTTGAACGCTCGGACAATCGCCAAAAGGATGAGCTTAGAGAGGAAGATTCCTATGCTAACATGATCTACTTACCCTATCCTGAAAAGCATGTAAGTTCAAAGGTCAACTACAAAAGTAGTTGGTGAGATTCACATAAAGTACTAGTACGTATACATATAATAATATGTAGAGTAGGAACAAGTCATAAGATCTGTACGTTTAACAAAAGTGCTTGATGATCGTAAGAATAGTACTAGAACATATAATGAACTTTAAATGAGTTGTCACTGCTAACCCGATTGGCCAGAACTGAACTGTACTGAACTTAAGTACATAATAATCAAGTACTTCACGAAGGTCTAAATTAGAACAAGAACAGATAATATGCATCCTCCAGAACTGCGGAGAATGAGGGTGGGCCTACCCTAAACAGCGCTGTCCATAATTATCTACGGTTCAATCCCTGAACTGTGGGATATGAATTGATAGCAGTGAATAAGAACTGAACAAGTACAAGTACGAACTAGAACATGTTAAAGATCAATATAGTAGTAAGGAGGTATTTAAGATCCTGCCCATTCAAGACTTAAATACTCCCTTAAACAGTATAACCGTATTTAAGATCCTGCCCATTCAAGACTTAAATACTCTTCCAAATAATTAGGAATCATATCATAAGTTCCTCGTAAGATCATAAAATAGTACGTGAAATAGTTCAAGATCATAATATAGCACGTAAAGTAATTCAAGATCGTTTCAGGTTTACAAGACTTAAGGTCGTTCTAGGGTTTTGGTTGCAAGGTCGTCCCACTGGACTTGCAAGATCGTCCCACTGGACTTGCAAGATCGTCCCACTGGACTTGCAAGATCGTCCCACTGGACTTGCAAGATCGTCCCACTGGACTTGCAAGATCGTCCCACTGGACTTGCAAGATCGTCCCACTGGACTTGCAAGATCGTCCCACTGGACTTGCAAGATCGTCCCACTGGACTTGCAAGATCGTCCCACTGGACTTGCAAGATCGTCCCACTGGACTTGCAAGATCGTCCCACTGGACTTGCAAGATCGTCCCACTGGACTTGCAAGATCGTCCCACTGGACTTGCAAGATCGTCCCACTGGACTTGCAAGATCGTCCCACTGGACTTGCAAGATCGTCCCACTGGACTTGCAAGATCGTCCCACTGGACTTGCAAGATCGTCCCACTGGACTTGCAAGATCGTCCCACTGGACTTGCAAGATCGTCCCACTGGACTTGCAAGATCGTCCCACTGGACTTGCAAGATCGTCCCACTGGACTTGCAAGATCGTCCCACTGGACTTGCAAGATCGTCCCACTGGACTTGCAAGATCGTCCCACTGGACTTGCAAGATCGTCCCACTGGACTTGCAAGATCGTCCCACTGGACTTGCAAGATCGTCCCACTGGACTTGCAAGATCGTCCCACTGGACTTGCAAGATCGTCCCACTGGACTTGCAAGATCGTCCCACTGGACTTGCAAGATCGTCCCACTGGACTTGCAAGATCGTCCCACTGGACTTGCAAGATCGTCCCACTGGACTTGCAAGATCGTCCCACTGGACTTGCAAGATCGTCCCACTGGACTTGCAAGATCGTCCCACTGGACTTGCAAGATCGTCCCACTGGACTTGCAAGATCGTCCCACTGGACTTGCAAGATCGTCCCACTGGACTTGCAAGATCGTCCCACTGGACTTGCAAGATCGTCCCACTGGACTTGCAAGATCGTCCCACTGGACTTGCAAGATCGTCCCACTGGACTTGCAAGATCGTCCCACTGGACTTGCAAGATCGTCCCACTGGACTTGCAAGATCGTCCCACTGGACTTGCAAGATCGTCCCACTGGACTTGCAAGATCGTCCCACTGGACTTGCAAGATCGTCCCACTGGACTTGCAAGATCGTCCCACTGGACTTGCAAGATCGTCCCACTGGACTTGCAAGATCGTCCCACTGGACTTGCAAGATCGTCCCACTGGACTTGCAAGATCGTCCCACTGGACTTGCAAGATCGTCCCACTGGACTTGCAAGATCGTCCCACTGGACTTGCAAGATCGTCCCACTGGACTTGCAAGATCGTCCCACTGGACTTGCAAGATCGTCCCACTGGACTTGCAAGATCGTCCCACTGGACTTGCAAGATCGTCCCACTGGACTTGCAAGATCGTCCCACTGGACTTGCAAGATCGTCCCACTGGACTTGCAAGATCGTCCCACTGGACTTGCAAGATCGTCCCACTGGACTTGCAAGATCGTCCCACTGGACTTGCAAGATCGTCCCACTGGACTTGCAAGATCGTCCCACTGGACTTGCAAGATCGTCCCACTGGACTTGCAAGATCGTCCCACTGGACTTGCAAGATCGTCCCACTGGACTTGCAAGATCGTCCCACTGGACTTGCAAGATCGTCCCACTGGACTTGCAAGATCGTCCCACTGGACTTGCAAGATCGTCCCACTGGACTTGCAAGATCGTCCCACTGGACTTGCAAGATCGTCCCACTGGACTTGCAAGATCGTCCCACTGGACTTGCAAGATCGTCCCACTGGACTTGCAAGATCGTCCCACTGGACTTGCAAGATCGTCCCACTGGACTTGCAAGATCGTCCCACTGGACTTGCAAGATCGTCCCACTGTTTCTGGTTCGGGGTCGTTTTAGCTGACCAGGGATCAAGATCGTCCTGGTTGCACTTCAAGACCGTCCTAGTTGGTTCAAGCACAAGACCGTCTTAGTCATTTCGCGTACAAGATCGTTCCAGGTTTAAAGCTCAAGATCATTTTAAGTTCCAAGCACTAGATCGTTTCATATGTTTTCTAGCACAAGGTCGTTTTAAGTGTAAGTTCAAGATCGTTTTAAATCAAGGTCGTCTTAAGTGAGCCAAGATCGTTTCAGGTTTACAAGACTTAAGGTCGTTCTAGGGTTTTGGTTGCAAGGTCGTCCCACTGGACTTGCAAGATCGTCCCACTGGACTTGCAAGATCGTCCCACTGTTTCTGGTTCGGGGTCGTTTTAGCTGACCAGGGATCAAGATCGTCCTGGTTGCACTTCAAGACCGTCCTAGTTGGTTCAAGCACAAGACCGTCTTAGGTTCAAAGTCAAGATCGTCTTAGCACTTCAAGTGTAAGACCGTCTTAGTCATTTCGCGTACAAGATCGTTCCAGGTTTAAAGCTCAAGATCATTTTAAGTTCCAAGCACTAGATCGTTTCATATGTTTTCTAGCACAAGGTCGTTTTAAGTGTAAGTTCAAGATCGTTTTAAATCAAGGTCGTCTGGGTCAAGACCGTTTTAGGTTCTTTCAGAAGCAAGATCGTTTTAAGGGTCGTTGAGGACAAGATCGTTTAGGGTCGTTGAGGACAAGATCGTTTCATGTACTTGGTTCACGATCGTCTTAAGGGTTTAAGAACATGAACAAGGGTGTGTGGTCATTTCTGGTTCATGACTGATTGTTTGAGCAAAGCCAATCTAGAAGATTAGCTACCCAAGGGGTGCATGGTTCCTAACCATAACAACGAAACATCAACACAAGATCAAACGAGCAGGCACATTATGGAACAAGGGGCTGACCTAGGACGATCTAGGCATCAAGATCGTCCTAACAGGACCGTTTTAAGATCAAGAACAGGTACGAGCTCACTATAAGGTCTAGATCGATTTCGAGACTTACTTGGTCACAGCGCCAGTACATATATACATAATAACATTACCTCATAATACTCTTACTGATTTCGAGATCAAATATCACATGAACAAGTTGTGACTTCAAGAACAAGTTGTACTTTCATTTCCAAAAACGTTTGATTTCAAGATCAAATATCACATGAACAAGTTGTGACTTCAAGAACAAGTTGTACTTTCATTTCCAAAAACGGGTTTGTAGATTAAAGCATGTTATGACCCCGATTTGTTCATACCAATGTTATTAAATACATTTAGACACTAACCCATTAACTTTTAAGACGATTTTCATTCAAAAATTGGACCAAATCATCAAGAACATGAACTTGAAAAAGTACATTTTTAATTTGCTCAAAAACCCATCAAATGTTGTTGTTACCTGAGAAATGCTTCCAGAAATATGTTTTGATTGTCACAAGGATGCTAAAAGTACAAATGATTTTGGTTTAACAACCCAAAATCAAAGGATGAATTTTGTGTGTGAAAATGTGGCTGCCAGTGTGTGTTTTAGTGAGAGAGTGGAGAGATGGAGAAGAGAATGAATAGTGTTTCTCTCTCAAGGGTTCCATTCCTTTCCTATTTATAGTCTTCCCATATAAAGTGAACTCAACAAGTGCAAGGGCTATTTGCGTACATTTTTGAACTAAAACCTTCATGAACATGGACGTTTATGAACCGAACTTTATTATTTCTTTGCACATAATCATGAACTCGTCTATTAAAGCACAATTTAAGATCAAATTGACCTTCATATAAGCACATAATTCAAGTCTAAAGTACGTCAAGAACTTATATAAATTGAACTGTCTGGCCGTTCCGGTGGCGAAAGTACGTTTCAGAGAACTTATTTAGAACATTTCTAAGACGGTTGTTACATTCTCCCCTACTTAGAGGATTTCGTCCTCGAAATTAAGAGTCTTGCCGATCAAAAAGATGAGGGTACTTCTTCTTAATGAAGTCCTCGCGTTCCCAAGTATCATTATAACCATGTCTGGCACTCCAACGTACACGAACTAGTGGTACTCTGCTCTGTCTAGTCTGTTTAGCATCTCTGTCAATGATCTCAATGGGCTTTTCAGTGAACTCAAGCCCTTCGTCGATATGAACATCCTTAATAGGAATGACGGTCGGTTCGTCAGCCAAGCACTTCTTTAAATTGGACACGTGAAATGTGTCATGAACATTGCCAAGTTCTAGGGGTAGTTCCAGTTTGTACGCAACTGGTCCAATCCGTTTAATGATCTTATAAGGTCCGATGTACCGAGGCGCCAATTTGCCTTTCTTGCCAAAACGGGCAGTACCTTTCCATGGGGAAACTTTTAATAGAACTTTATCGCCTACTTGAAACTCTAAAGGTTTACGGCGTTTGTCAGCGTAGGACTTTTGTCTGTCTTGGGCAGCCTTAAGCTTTTCTTTGATAACAGCGATTTTGTCAATAGTGAGCTGTACAACTGGGAGCTTCATCCAGCTCCTTTCACCGGCGTCTAGCCAGCAAAGTGGTGATCTGCACTTACGCCCATATAAGGCTTCGAACGGTGCACACTGAATGCTAGTGTGATAGCTATTATTGTACGAGAACTCGATCAATGGAAGATGTTTATCCCAACTTCCTCTGAACTCTAATGCACAAGCACGGAGCATGTCCTCCAAGGTCTGAATAGTACGTTCGCTCTGCCCGTCCGTCTGGGGGTGATAAGCGGTGCTCAAGTTAAGTCTAGTACCTAACGCTTCTTGGAGTGACTGCCAAAAGTCAGATGTGAAGCGAGGATCTCGATCGGACACTATCGATAAAGGGACACCGTACTTGGTCACAATATCGTCTATATAGATCTCAGCGAGTCTCTCCAGTGAGTAGTCATCACGAATTGGAAGAAAACGAGCTGATTTCGTCAGTCTGTCTACGATAACCCAAATAGAGTTATGGTTGTCTTTTGTACGGGGCAGTTTCATGATGAAGTCCATGGTAATATCTTCCCACTTTTTGATGGCTTCAACTTTGGCCGGGTCGACATGAATGCCTTGTTCGTTTACGACGTGGCCGAGGAACTGTACTTGGCGAAGCCAGAACTCGCACTTAGAGAACTTAGCGTACAACTCTTCTTCTCGAAGAAGTTGAAGAATAGAACGTAAATGTTGTTCATGATCAGTCTTGTTCCGAGAGTACACGAGTATGTCGTCAATGAATACAATAACAAATTTATCCAAGAACGGACGACAGACACGGTTCATTAAGTCCATAAAAATTGCTGGAGCATTAGTCAGACCAAATGGCATAACGAGAAATTCGTAGTGGCCATAACGAGTACGAAAAGCTGTCTTTGGAACGTCACCATCCTGAACACGAATCTGGTGATAACCTGAACGTAGATCGATCTTAGAGAAGTACGAAGCACCTTGCAATTGATCAAACAGATCGTCTATGCGAGGTAGGGGATACCGGTTCTTAACGGTCAATTTGTTCAGTTCACGATAGTCTATGCACATTCTCATGGAGCCATCTTTCTTTTTGACAAATAAAATAGGTGCTCCCCAAGGAGATGAACTAGGACGAATAAAGCCTTTGCTCAAAAGTTCCTGTAATTGATTGGACAGTTCCTGCATTTCAGGAGGAGCTAAGCGATACGGTGCTTTAGCGACTGGTGCTGCACCGGGAACTAGATCAATATTGAACTCGACTTGTCTAACAGGTGGAATGCCTGGTAAGTCGTCAGGAAAGACATCTGGGAAGTCCCGAACAATGGGAATGTCTTGAACTTTAGGTTCTTTAGCACTTTTATCAATGACATGAGCTAGGTACACAAGATGATCTTTCTTGTCCAAGTACTTACGGAATTTCATTGCTGAGACGATTTTAAGTTCGTTCGTGGACTTATCGCCTTGTACGATCAAGATCTCGCCGTTCGGTAGCGGTATATGAACTGATTTCTCGTGGCAACAAATAGTCGCGTGGTGTTTGGATAGCCAATCCATTCCCACGATAATGTCGAAGCTACTAATCTTGACAGGGATTAGATCGATTGTAAAGTTCTTGTCTACTAAGATCAAAGGACAATCTAGAGCGATTTCGTCGGTACCGTACTTTTGGCCATTTGCATATTCTATCACATATTTATCATTTAGTTTGCCAGTTATCATGTTAGTCTTAGCTTTAAAGTCTAAGGCAACAAAGCTACGTTCGGCACCGGAGTCAAATAGTACAGAAGCATAATGATCGTTCAGAAGAAAAGTACCTGTCACAACCCGAGGGTTCTGACGAGCTTCCTCAGCGTTTAGAGCAAAAACACGGGCGTTAGCAGGGCCTTGTTGGTTTTGCTGTTGCTGGTTGTTCTGCTGGTTCTGGTTCCTTGGCCCGCGTGGATAAGCAACACGCTGAACTTGGGCGTTCTGGTTCTGGTTCCTTGGCCCGCGTGGATAAGCAACACGCTGAACTTGGGCGTTCTGGTTCTGGTTCCTCTGAACTGGGACAGTAGGTGGTAGTGGAGGTCTAACATTTCTCACTGGAGGATTTCTGTTCACTGGTGGAGGATTAGTTCTGATCAAATTCGCTGAAATAGCATTACAGTACTTTGCCATGTGCCCAACTCCTTGGCACTTATAGCAGACAGGACAAGCACCAGTGTGATGAAGGTTGCAGCGAGTGCACTTAGGGTAAGCTCCAGAGTATCTTGTTGGTTCAGGCACTGCGGTCACTGCATAGTTCTTCAAGATCTTCCCCTTCTTACTTGGGGGTTCAGCTTTCCTTTCCACCACTTCTTCAGCCTTCCTTTTCCCCTTATCGGTACTTTCAATCAAACCTCCTGATCTGATAATATCTTTGGTCAAGGTCTTAGCCAGTACAGTGGCTCTTGACATGGTCTTGGGGCCCTTACTGGTGAGGTCACGGCGGATCTCAGGAATCAAGCCCCAAATAAAGCGATCAATCTTCTTTTCCTCAGTAGAAGCTAAGTGTGGCACAAGTCTAGCAAGTTCATTAAACCTCAGAATGTACTTCTCAATCCCCACGCCTTCCATTTTCAGATCCCAAAACTCTTGTTCTAGTTCTTGCAGTGCATCCTTAGTACAGAATTCAGCTCTCATCATTTTCTGAAGTTCTTCCCAGGTGTAAGCATAAGCGGACTTCCTGCCGATAGTGGTGACGATGCCAGTCCACCAAGACCTAGCAGCACCATCAAACTGGCTGGTCGCGTGCTCCACCATCTTATCTTCAGAGGTTTGAGTGTGGTACAGGGCTTCTTCCATGTTTTCAAACCACATCAATAGTTCAGCAGCACCCTTTTCCCCTGAGTAGACTGGGGGTTTGCACTGAGTGAAAGTCTTAAATGAACACCCTCTGCTTTGGCTGACTCTGCCTTCAGCAGTAGCTCGAGTGTTGATCTGGCTAGCTTCATCGGAATCATTGTTTACTTCCTGGTTCTGTTCGGGTTCTTCTTGAGTCCTCCTATTCTGAGTTGCTCTAGCAGTTCTAGTACCTTCAGTTTGTGGAATTTCCAGCATCTGAGCAACTTGAGTAGCAAGATTTGGCATCATCGCATTCATGCGGTCAGTGATGAGGTTCGCTACGTCTTCCAAGGTAAAGTTGACGTTCGCATCAACACCAGGTTGGATAGGTGGTTCAACGGCTGGTGCAGTCTTAGGTCTTCGTCCACGTTTAGGCGGCATTCTTCCTTATGCCCCTATTAAGATAGAAATATGAATTCGATTACGTTTCGCACAAGTCTATAGCTCCAAGCACGCAGTACATTTACAATGATCGTCGTTAGCACAATATATGAACAAGAACAGTCGTCGGTCGTACGATAAGGACCTATAGTCGTATAAGCTCTAAGGCCTATAATCGAAGTACTAGATCGTATGTCTTAAGAGAACGAGTGAACTAGAACTGATATGATCGAAGAACGAGATTGTACTAAGTTCTTAACAGAGTTCTAAGAGACGGATGATGCCTTTAATAACACACTTTGAGTGCTAGGTACTTTATTCGTAATTAGATGTAGTTGATCAGGTTACATCTAATTAGGACAAAAAGTACGTATTACTCAAACCGGTCATACCAGGAATCACCTCAGAGTGGATTCAAGTTATAGCTCGAGTTTTCCTTAAGAAAAGCTCGGTGTTCACTATAACCATGTCTCTGATACCAACTGTAACACCCCGCTAAAGCGGAATATACGGGATGCACAGACAAGCACAAAAGCACATAGTACAAGTTCCAACACAGCCAATAACATTAATAAAGAACAGAAGTACGATAGTTATTACAGAACATAAAATGAACTTTAAATGAATTGTCACTGCTAACCCGATTGGCCAGAACTGAACTGTACTGAACTTAAGTACATAATAATCAAGTACTTCACGAAGGTCTAAATTAGAACAAGAACAGATAATATGCATCCTCCAGAACTGCGGAGAATGAGGGTGGGCCTACCCTAAACAGCGCTGTCCATAATTATCTACGGTTCAATCCCTGAACTGTGGGATATGAATTGATAGCAGTGAATAAGAACTGAACAAGTACAAGTACGAACTAGAACATGTTAAAGATCAATATAGTAGTAAGGAGGTATTTAAGATCCTGCCCATTCAAGACTTAAATACTCCCTTAAACAGTATAACCGTATTTAAGATCCTGCCCATTCAAGACTTAAATACTCTTCCAAATAATTAGGAATCATATCATAAGTTCCTCGTAAGATCATAAAATAGTACGTGAAATAGTTCAAGATCATAATATAGTACGTAAAGTAGTTCGAGAACATATGTACAAGTACAAAGTAGTTTTCATGCTTTTCAGTCCCCGATAAAAGAACTTGAACAAAATGTACGAAAGGGGGATTAGTGAACTCACTGTGATCTGGTACAAGTACAGTTTATAGCACAGAGAACAAACACCGAGATAGATAAGTTATATCTATCGAAATCCAAGTACGTCTTGCTGGATGCCTAAGTACAAGTTATTGTTCATAGATATGTACACATATTAGTTCAAATGACTATTTAATTACTGAGATGTACTTGATGAACTGATGATTTGGTCCTTTGAAGATCGTCATTGGACTGCAAGATCGTCCCACTGGACTTGCAAGATCGTCCCACTGGACTTGCAAGATCGTCCCACTGGACTTGCAAGATCGTCCCACTGGACTTGCAAGATCGTCCCACTGGACTTGCAAGATCGTCCCACTGGACTTGCAAGATCGTCCCACTGGACTTGCAAGATCGTCCCACTGGACTTGCAAGATCGTCCCACTGGACTTGCAAGATCGTCCCACTGGACTTGCAAGATCGTCCCACTGGACTTGCAAGATCGTCCCACTGGACTTGCAAGATCGTCCCACTGGACTTGCAAGATCGTCCCACTGGACTTGCAAGATCGTCCCACTGGACTTGCAAGATCGTCCCACTGGACTTGCAAGATCGTCCCACTGGACTTGCAAGATCGTCCCACTGGACTTGCAAGATCGTCCCACTGGACTTGCAAGATCGTCCCACTGGACTTGCAAGATCGTCCCACTGGACTTGCAAGATCGTCCCACTGGACTTGCAAGATCGTCCCACTGGACTTGCAAGATCGTCCCACTGGACTTGCAAGATCGTCCCACTGGACTTGCAAGATCGTCCCACTGGACTTGCAAGATCGTCCCACTGGACTTGCAAGATCGTCCCACTGGACTTGCAAGATCGTCCCACTGGACTTGCAAGATCGTCCCACTGGACTTGCAAGATCGTCCCACTGGACTTGCAAGATCGTCCCACTGGACTTGCAAGATCGTCCCACTGGACTTGCAAGATCGTCCCACTGGACTTGCAAGATCGTCCCACTGGACTTGCAAGATCGTCCCACTGGACTTGCAAGATCGTCCCACTGGACTTGCAAGATCGTCCCACTGGACTTGCAAGATCGTCCCACTGGACTTGCAAGATCGTCCCACTGGACTTGCAAGATCGTCCCACTGGACTTGCAAGATCGTCCCACTGGACTTGCAAGATCGTCCCACTGGACTTGCAAGATCGTCCCACTGGACTTGCAAGATCGTCCCACTGGACTTGCAAGATCGTCCCACTGGACTTGCAAGATCGTCCCACTGGACTTGCAAGATCGTCCCACTGGACTTGCAAGATCGTCCCACTGGACTTGCAAGATCGTCCCACTGGACTTGCAAGATCGTCCCACTGGACTTGCAAGATCGTCCCACTGGACTTGCAAGATCGTCCCACTGGACTTGCAAGATCGTCCCACTGGACTTGCAAGATCGTCCCACTGGACTTGCAAGATCGTCCCACTGGACTTGCAAGATCGTCCCACTGGACTTGCAAGATCGTCCCACTGGACTTGCAAGATCGTCCCACTGGACTTGCAAGATCGTCCCACTGGACTTGCAAGATCGTCCCACTGGACTTGCAAGATCGTCCCACTGGACTTGCAAGATCGTCCCACTGGACTTGCAAGATCGTCCCACTGGACTTGCAAGATCGTCCCACTGGACTTGCAAGATCGTCCCACTGGACTTGCAAGATCGTCCCACTGGACTTGCAAGATCGTCCCACTGGACTTGCAAGATCGTCCCACTGGACTTGCAAGATCGTCCCACTGGACTTGCAAGATCGTCCCACTGGACTTGCAAGATCGTCCCACTGGACTTGCAAGATCGTCCCACTGGACTTGCAAGATCGTCCCACTGGACTTGCAAGATCGTCCCACTGGACTTGCAAGATCGTCCCACTGGACTTGCAAGATCGTCCCACTGGACTTGCAAGATCGTCCCACTGGACTTGCAAGATCGTCCCACTGGACTTGCAAGATCGTCCCACTGGACTTGCAAGATCGTCCCACTGGACTTGCAAGATCGTCCCACTGGACTTGCAAGATCGTCCCACTGGACTTGCAAGATCGTCCCACTGGACTTGCAAGATCGTCCCACTGGACTTGCAAGATCGTCCCACTGGACTTGCAAGATCGTCCCACTGGACTTGCAAGATCGTCCCACTGGACTTGCAAGATCGTCCCACTGGACTTGCAAGATCGTCCCACTGGACTTGCAAGATCGTCCCACTGGACTTGCAAGATCGTCCCACTGGACTTGCAAGATCGTCCCACTGGACTTGCAAGATCGTCCCACTGGACTTGCAAGATCGTCCCACTGGACTTGCAAGATCGTCCCACTGGACTTGCAAGATCGTCCCACTGGACTTGCAAGATCGTCCCACTGGACTTGCAAGATCGTCCCACTGGACTTGCAAGATCGTCCCACTGGACTTGCAAGATCGTCCCACTGGACTTGCAAGATCGTCCCACTGGACTTGCAAGATCGTCCCACTGGACTTGCAAGATCGTCCCACTGGACTTGCAAGATCGTCCCACTGGACTTGCAAGATCGTCCCACTGGACTTGCAAGATCGTCCCACTGGACTTGCAAGATCGTCCCACTGTTTCTGGTTCGGGGTCGTTTTAGCTGACCAGGGATCAAGATCGTCCTGGTTGCACTTCAAGACCGTCCTAGTTGGTTCAAGCACAAGACCGTCTTAGGTTCAAAGTCAAGATCGTTTCATATGTTTCTAGCACAAGGTCGTTTTAAGTGTAAGTTCAAGATCGTTTTAAGGGTCGTTGAGGACAAGATCGTTTCATATGTTTCTAGCACAAGGTCGTTTTAAGTGTAAGTTCAAGATCGTTTTAAGGGTCGTTGAGGACAAGATCGTTTCATATGTTTTCTAGCACAAGGTCGTTTTAAGTGTAAGTTCAAGATCGTTTTAAATCAAGGTCGTCTGGGTCAAGACCGTTTTAGGTTCTTTCAGAAGCAAGATCGTTTTAAGGGTCGTTGAGGACAAGATCGTTTCATGTACTTGGTTCACGATCGTCTTAAGGGTTTAAGAACATGAACAAGGGTGTGTGGTCATTTCTGGTTCATGACTGATTGTTTGAGCAAAGCCAATCTAGAAGATTAGCTACCCAAGGGGTGCATGGTTCCTAACCATAACAACGAAACATCAACACAAGATCAAACGAGCAGGCACATTATGGAACAAGGGGCTGACCTAGGACGATCTAGGCATCAAGATCGTCCTAACAGGACCGTTTTAAGATCAAGAACAGGTACGAGCTCACTATAAGGTCTAGATCGATTTCGAGACTTACTTGGTCACAGCGCCAGTACATATATACATAATAACATTACCTCATAATACTCTTACTGATTTCGAGATCAAATATCACATGAACAAGTTGTGACTTCAAGAACAAGTTGTACTTTCATTTCCAAAAACGGGTTTGTAGATTAAAGCATGTTATGACCCCGATTTGTTCATACCAATGTTATTAAATACATTTAGACACTAACCCATTAACTTTTAAGACGATTTTCATTCAAAAATTGGACCAAATCATCAAGAACATGAACAAGGGTGTGTGGTCATTTCTGGTTCATGACTGATTGTTTGAGCAAAGCCAATCTAGAAGATTAGCTACCCAAGGGGTGCATGGTTCCTAACCATAACAACGAAACATCAACACAAGATCAAACGAGCAGGCACATTATGGAACAAGGGGCTGACCTAGGACGATCTAGGCATCAAGATCGTCCTAACAGGACCGTTTTAAGATCAAGAACAGGTACGAGCTCACTATAAGGTCTAGATCGATTTCGAGACTTACTTGGTCACAGCGCCAGTACATATATACATAATAACATTACCTCATAATACTCTTACTGATTTCGAGATCAAATATCACATGAACAAGTTGTGACTTCAAGAACAAGTTGTACTTTCATTTCCAAAAACGGGTTTGTAGATTAAAGCATGTTATGACCCCGATTTGTTCATACCAATGTTATTAAATACATTTAGACACTAACCCATTAACTTTTAAGACGATTTTCATTCAAAAATTGGACCAAATCATCAAGAACATGAACAAGGGTGTGTGGTCATTTCTGGTTCATGACTGATTGTTTGAGCAAAGCCAATCTAGAAGATTAGCTACCCAAGGGGTGCATGGTTCCTAACCATAACAACGAAACATCAACACAAGATCAAACGAGCAGGCACATTATGGAACAAGGGGCTGACCTAGGACGATCTAGGCATCAAGATCGTCCTAACAGGACCGTTTTAAGATCAAGAACAGGTACGAGCTCACTATAAGGTCTAGATCGATTTCGAGACTTACTTGGTCACAGCGCCAGTACATATATACATAATAACATTACCTCATAATACTCTTACTGATTTCGAGATCAAATATCACATGAACAAGTTGTGACTTCAAGAACAAGTTGTACTTTCATTTCCAAAAACGGGTTTGTAGATTAAAGCATGTTATGACCCCGATTTGTTCATACCAATGTTATTAAATACATTTAGACACTAACCCATTAACTTTTAAGACGATTTTCATTCAAAAATTGGACCAAATCATCAAGAACATGAACTTGAAAAAGTACATTTTTAATTTGCTCAAAAACCCATCAAATGTTGTTGTTACCTGAGAAATGCTTCCAGAAATATGTTTTGATTGTCACAAGGATGCTAAAAGTACAAATGATTTTGGTTTAACAACCCAAAATCAAAGGATGAATTTTGTGTGTGAAAATGTGGCTGCCAGTGTGTGTTTTAGTGAGAGAGTGGAGAGATGGAGAAGAGAATGAATAGTGTTTCTCTCTCAAGGGTTCCATTCCTTTCCTATTTATAGTCTTCCCATATAAAGTGAACTCAACAAGTGCAAGGGCTATTTGCGTACATTTTTGAACTAAAACCTTCATGAACATGGACGTTTATGAACCGAACTTTATTATTTCTTTGCACATAATCATGAACTCGTCTATTAAAGCACAATTTAAGATCAAGAACAGGTACGAGCTCACTATAAGGTCTAGATCGATTTCGAGACTTACTTGGTCACAGCGCCAGTACATATATACATAATAACATTACCTCATAATACTCTTACTGATTTCGAGATCAAATATCACATGAACAAGTTGTGACTTCAAGATTTAAATATAATGTAATTATTTAAAAATAATTTACAATTTTTTTTATTTTTCATCACAAATCTACACTTATCATCACTAATTTTTAGTTTAGAAGGGATATATTTTTACTAATATATCATCTATATATTGTCTTTAACCATATTATATATATATATATATATATTATATATATATATTATATATATATATTATATATATATATTATATATATATATTATATATATATATTATATATATATATTATATATATATATTATATATATATATTATATATATATATAATATATATATATAATATATATATATATAATATATATATATATAATATATATATATATAATATATATATATATAATATATATATATATAATATATATATATATAATATATATATATATTATATATATATATTATATATATATATATATAATATATATATATAATATATATATATATATTATATATATATATTATATATTTACATTAATATTGTTTTTGTTATTTTATTTTCTTATTGTTCGTATATGTTATTTTATTATTGCAGAATTTATAACAAAACTTTTCATATCTTGCTTTCGTAGATTTTTTTTTTGAAAATCCATATTACATTACCGAATGCCAAGATGCAATTTGAAAATCCTAAAAAACATGGATAAATTGATCAAACTACGCCAGAGATAAATTGATCAAACTAAATGTTTTGTTGCCTTTTTTAAAATTGAGGTCGGAGATCAAACTACTATATATTGTTTGTATCAAAAGTTTTATCATATAAAAAGAGTACTCCGCAGCAACGCGCGGGTAAAATTGCTAGTTTTTAATAATAATCATCTTAAGTGTGAGGATTAATATTGTCTTTAACCAATTAAGAAATTAAAGAATATGATCTTTTGGTCATATATCAAAGTTGGAAATCATTCGACGGTCCTTATTTCTTTAAGTATGAGTTTTAAGACTTTGTTATATATATATATAGGTTTTAGGTAAAATAAAACAAGTATTAAAGTAAAACAAATAAAATAATAGGTTTCTTTTCACTGAAAATCACCGTGCATCATGAAAATCATCGTGCATCAAATTAACCATGATCTAAGGGTCAAGATCTTGTCCTATTTGTTTTACTTTAATACTTGTTTTACAATACCTAACCCCTATATATATATATAATATATTATATATATATATAGTTCATGTATATACAGAATATATATATAAGTCAAAAGATAAAATGAGAACAAAAAATTATCGAGAACTACGAGAACTAATATTTAATTAAAATGATTAAGGATAATATGGTAATTTTATAAATACAATTAAATTAATTATCAAATAAACATAAAGGCACCGTGAATATCGTATTTCGTAACCACCCATTTTTGGTGGTTTCTAAATGCGCACTATAAATCACATTATTTTTTGCTTAACCAAATTTTGTTTGTAATCAACTAGTATTATGTTTTTAAATGGCTTTTTTATAACTTTTTTTTTATTATATTAGTATCTTATTATATAAGATATGTTATTTTTTTTTATTAAAATGGACCATAATTCTTATAGAATTTGTACTTACCAAAAAATGTTACATTATATATGGAAAATACCATAATTCTTATAGAATTTGTACTAACAAAAAATGTTACATTATTATATGGAAAATAATTTTAGGAAAATGATATGTTTACATGTTTAGATTAAGCATACGCTTGTGTACACCTCAAAAATATAATAAAGTCAGTCACATGTGAATATGATGAAATCATGATTTTTTTTTCTTGCACTTGTGAATTCTGTACACCTGTGTACAATTCGGAAATATAATAAAGTGGTCACATGTGAACTTGATAAAATTATGATTTTTTTATTACACATGTGTACACCTCGAAAACTAATTATACACTTGTGTACACCTCGAAAATTAAATAAACATTTGTGTACACCTCGAAAGGTAAATATACACTTATGTACACCTCGAAAATTAAATATACATTTATGTACACCTTGAAAATTAAATATACACTTGTGTACATATAAAAAAAATTATTTTTATGTATTATTTGATTGGTGGTACCACGTAATTGTGCTCGGTCGTGTGGTCGTTGACATAATGAAATAAAATTTCACTCAATTTAAAAAAGAAAAAAAGTTGTCTCACAAATTTTATCATCATAATAGTCAAATAAAGTATATGTATCAAACATTAATTAAGAATGGGAAGAAAGTTGACGGATATAAAAAACTAGCTCCATGATTTTCGTGGCTTCCGTTTTAATAAATCGGTTTGTTATTATATAATTTTAAATACCCTTTCAGTAGGTTTTCTTGTTTAAATAGTTAATTTATTTACACAAATGCCATTGCTTTATATTGACCATTGATCTATTTAATCTAATGGACATAATTAGTTCTCGTAGTTCTCGACAATTAATTGGTTCTCACAATAACTCAACTATATATATATATATTGTAGATTTTAGATGTAGATTGAAGATAGATAGATACCTACAATTTTTAGTAACTAATTATTTTCATCTTTTTGCTATTAATTTGGCAATTTCAGCAACTATTTTTCATACATGCATTCGAATAAATATATCTGCATAGAGTCTTTACTACTACTACTCCTTGAATGGTAGCTTTTCTTTAAATTAGCATCATATATCTTTGTAGTTGACAGTTAAAGTTTGTTTAAAGATACATATTAATTAGTGCCATGTTCATAAATCAAAGTATACTTGGTGTATTTATGTAAATCGGGGGTGTTTGGTTGGAAAGAATTCCATGGAATTCATTGGAATTTAAATTTGAATTCCTTCCTTTTCATGTTTGGTTGGATAGTTTGATGGAATTGGAATTTGAAACATTCCATCAAATTCCCTTAAACATAGGAATTTGAATTCCTTCACATATGCAAATGAAAGTTTTCAATTCCTTTGGAATTCACATATTTGACTAAAATATCCTTTTAAGTTATTATTATTATTATTATTATTATTATTATTATTATTATTATTATTATTATTATTATTATTATTGTTATTATTGTTGTTGTTATTATTATATTATTATTATTATTATTATTATTATTATTATTATTATTATTATTATTATTATTATTATTATTATTATTATTATTATTATTATATTATTATTATTATTATTATTATTATTATTATTATTATTATTATTATTATTATTATTATTATTAGAGTTAATTACTTTTATTATTATTATTATTATTTTATTATTATTTTTATTATTATTATTATTATTATTATTATTATTATTATTATTATTATTATTAACATGATATTATTATTATTATTATTATTATTATTATTATTGTTATTATTGTTGTTGTTATTATTATATTATTATTATTATTATTATTATTATTATTATTATTATTATTATTATTATTATTATTATTATTATTATTATTATTATTATTATATTATTATTATTATTATTATTATTATTATTATTATTATATTATTATTATTATCATTCGAAACAAACTATTCTTCTTCTTTATGTATATTATTATTATTATTATTATTATTATTATATTATTATTATTATTATATTATATTATGATTATGATGACTATTATTATTTAGTCAAATTAATTCCTTCAAATTCCAATTCCTTCAAATTCCAATTCCTTCAAATTCCAATTCCTTCAAATTCCAATTCCTTCAAATTCCAATTCCTTCAAATTCCAATTCCTTCAAATTCCAATTCCTTCAAATTCCAATTCCTTCAAATTCCAATTCCTTCAAATTCCAATTCCTTCAAATTCCAATTCCTTCAAATTCCAATTCCTTCAAATTCCAATTCCTTCAAATTCCAATTCCTTCAAATTCCAATTCCTTCAAATTCCAATTCCTTCAAATTCCAATTCCTTCAAATTCCAATTCCTTCAAATTCCAATTCCTTCAAATTCCAATTCCTTCAAATTCCAATTCCTTCAAATTCCAATTCCTTCAAATTCCAATTCCTTCAAATTCCAATTCCTTCAAATTCCAATTCCTTCAAATTCCAATTCCTTCAAATTCCAATTCCTTCAAATTCCAATTCCTTCAAATTCCAATTCCTTCAAATTCCAATTCCTTCAAATTCCAATTCCTTCAAATTCCAATTCCTTCAAATTCCAATTCCTTCAAATTCCAATTCCTTCAAATTCCAATTCCTTCAAATTCCAATTCCTTCAAATTCCAATTCCTTCAAATTCCAATTCCTTCAAATTCCAATTCCTTCAAATTCCAATTCCTTCAAATTCCAATTCCTTCAAATTCCAATTCCTTCAAATTCCAATTCCTTCAAATTCCAATTCCTTCAAATTCCAATTCCTTCAAATTCCAATTCCTTCAAATTCCAATTCCTTCAAATTCCAATTCCTTCAAATTCCAATTCCTTCAAATTCCAATTCCTTCAAATTCCAATTCCTTCAAATTCCAATTCCTTCAAATTCCAATTCCTTCAAATTCCAATTCCTTCAAATTCCAATTCCTTCAAATTCCAATTCCTTCAAATTCCAATTCCTTCAAATTCCAATTCCTTCAAATTCCAATTCCTTCAAATTCCAATTCCTTCAAATTCCAATTCCTTCAAATTCCAATTCCTTCAAATTCCAATTCCTTCAAATTCCAATTCCTTCAAATTCCAATTCCTTCAAATTCCAATTCCTTCAAATTCCAATTCCTTCAAATTCCAATTCCTTCAAATTCCAATTCCTTCAAATTCCAATTCCTTCAAATTCCAATTCCTTCAAATTCCAATTCCTTCAAATTCCAATTCCTTCAAATTCCAATTCCTTCAAATTCCAATTCCTTCAAATTCCAATTCCTTCAAATTCCAATTCCTTCAAATTCCAATTCCTTCAAATTCCAATTCCTTCAAATTCCAATTCCTTCAAATTCCAATTCCTTCAAATTCCAATTCCTTCAAATTCCAATTCCTTCAAATTCCAATTCCTTCAAATTCCAATTCCTTCAAATTCCAATTCCTTCAAATTCCAATTCCTTCAAATTCCAATTCCTTCAAATTCCAATTCCTTCAAATTCCAATTCCTTCAAATTCCAATTCCTTCAAATTCCAATTCCTTCAAATTCCAATTCCTTCAAATTCCAATTCCTTCAAATTCCAATTCCTTCAAATTCCAATTCCTTCAAATTCCAATTCCTTCAAATTCCAATTCCTTCAAATTCCAATTCCTTCAAATTCCAATTCCTTCAAATTCCAATTCCTTCAAATTCCAATTCCTTCAAATTCCAATTCCTTCAAATTCCAATTCCTTCAAATTCCAATTCCTTCAAATTCCAATTCCTTCAAATTCCAATTCCTTCAAATTCCAATTCCTTCAAATTCCAATTCCTTCAAATTCCAATTCCTTCAAATTCCAATTCCTTCAAATTCCAATTCCTTCAAATTCCAATTCCTTCAAATTCCAATTCCTTCAAATTCCAATTCCTTCAAATTCCAATTCCTTCAAATTCCAATTCCTTCAAATTCCAATTCCTTCAAATTCCAATTCCTTCAAATTCCAATTCCTTCAAATTCCAATTCCTTCAAATTCCAATTCCTTCAAATTCCAATTCCTTCAAATTCCAATTCCTTCAAATTCCAATTCCTTCAAATTCCAATTCCTTCAAATTCCAATTCCTTCAAATTCCAATTCCTTCAAATTCCAATTCCTTCAAATTCCAATTCCTTCAAATTCCAATTCCTTCAAATTCCAATTCCTTCAAATTCCAATTCCTTCAAATTCCAATTCCTTCAAATTCCAATTCCTTCAAATTCCAATTCCTTCAAATTCCAATTCCTTCAAATTCCAATTCCTTCAAATTCCAATTCCTTCAAATTCCAATTCCTTCAAATTCCAATTCCTTCAAATTCCAATTCCTTCAAATTCCAATTCCTTCAAATTCCAATTCCTTCAAATTCCAATTCCTTCAAATTCCAATTCCTTCAAATTCCAATTAAAACTTTCTAATTCCAATTCCTTCTAATTCCAATTCCTTCAAATTCCAATTCCTTTAACATATTCCAATTCCTTCAAAAAACCAAACGGCCATCATTCTCAAATTATTATTCAAGAATTTTGTTGAGTTGTTCAATACATCGGAATAACCTGGCTAGCGTATTACATATAACATAACTACATATTTGATATTTTGATTGTAAGGATACATTACATAAGACATGCATATAACCGCAAACGGTTCCTTATTATGCAGAATTGAAACGTACTTAATAATATGTATTGATTAACAACAATACAACACTTAAATCAACAAGGAAAAGCACTTTGTTGATGGTGTACGTACGTACCGTAAATCACTGTTTACAGAACTTTTGACACCCCTGTTGGTTAAAATAGTTTGTGCTACGGGTTTTAATCCAAAAATAGACACACCCGAAAGTACAATTTACCGACTGTTTAGTGGGCTTGCATTTAGCTAGTTGCAAACAAGTCTGTGTTAACCTCTCATAACCATCAGATGCTTTCTTGCCGCCACTCTTAATTTTTTCTATCACCGCTTGCCATTTATAATTTTTGTTAAGAAGAGCGCTTATATGATCTTTAATTTGTTTCAAAAAAACCGGAAGACCATCAGGCTCAACCATTTGATCATGGTCTCCCACCCTGCATATGAAATAATTCTTGTAGCTATTAGTATAAACTATGAATAATATATGTTCACAACTTCACATAATTAAATAGTACGTTAATATAGAATTTAATTAAACTTTAAATTAATTAAGTTGACAATATATTAATTAACATGGCATGATCATAGTAAGATATACTGTTAGTTAACAGGAAAAGATATATAGTGACATACCGAGCTTGAGGGACCTCACTTGCACTGGAACACCATTCAAGAAGAGTAATTGCAACGAGAAAGTACACTATTATTGCTGCTTTCTTGTTAATGATATTCATTTTAATTTGTGAGGAGAGTAAGCTCACAAAGATTGGCTTTTATAAACGAGTATATTTCACTTTGGTCCCCTCAACTTTTTTAGTTGTTCTTATAGTAATACGGAGTACTACATATTTTTTTTAGCTTATTCTAGTCTCATTAAACAAGTAAATACCTACAATAAAGTACATAAAATCTGCGATGATGCTTGCTCTCCTGGTCAATAGGTTATTCATACCAATCCCCTAAGTCGTTACTGAACTGCAGATCTAATCTTAGAATGGAACGTCAACCAGTTGTCGGCAGGGATCTCTGGATTTTAAAGCATAGGGCTAGATGGTAAAATGTATGTCCATGTTAAAAACATTAGATAATACAACAAAATTATGTTAAGGAATTGAAACTTAGTCAAGCTAGACGGCTCATCCCCATACCGATCTTATCAAATAAATAAAAGTCACAAATTTACAATCTGAGGAGTTAAATTTTGAATTGAAATTACACCATGTGAATCACTTAAAATGATGTCCAGATGCATTTTTTATGCAAAAAGTCCAATTATTTTGTCATAAATACATTAGCTATAAACCTACTTTCTAACTTGTTTAACCTCTATTAACTCATGATACTTCGTAAATAAGGCTTCAATAACTAAAAAAAAAAAAAAAAAAAAAAAAAAAAAAAAAAAAAAAAAAAAAAAAAAAAAAAAAAAAAAAAAAAAAAAAAAAAAAAAAAAAAAAAAAAAAAAAAAAAAAAAAAAAAAAAAAAAAAAAAAAAAAAAAAAAAAAAAAAAAAAAAAAAAAAAAAAAAAAAAAAAAAAAAAAAAAAAAAAAAAAAAAAAAAAAAAAAAAAAAAAAAAAAAAAAAAAAAAAAAAAAAAAAAAAAAAAAAAAAAAAAAAAAAAAAAAAAAAAAAAAAAAAAAAAAAAAAAAAAAAAAAAAAAAAAAAAAAAAAAAAAAAAAAAAAAAAAAAAAAAAAAAAAAAAAAAAAAAAAAAAAAAAAAAAAAAAAAAAAAAAAAAAAAAAAAAAAAAAAAAAAAAAAAAAAAAAAAAAAAAAAAAAAAAAAAAAAAAAAAAAAAAAAAAAAAAAAAAAAAAAAAAAAAAAAAAAAAAAAAAAAAAAAAAAAAAAAAAAAAAAAAAAAAAAAAAAAAAAAAAAAAAAAAAAAAAAAAAAAAAAAAAAAAAAAAAAAAAAAAAAAAAAAAAAAAAAAAAAAAAAAAAAAAAAAAAAAAAAAAAAAAAAAAAAAAAAAAAAAAAAAAAAAAAAAAAAAAAAAAAAAAAAAAAAAAAAAAAAAAAAAAAAAAAAAAAAAAAAAAAAAAAAAAAAAAAAAAAAAAAAAAAAAAAAAAAAAAAAAAAAAAAAAAAAAAAAAAAAAAAAAAAAAAAAAAAAAAAAAAAAAAAAAAAAAAAAAAAAAAAAAAAAAAAAAAATATGCAGAATTGAAACGTACTTAATAATATGTATTGATTAACAACAATACAACACTTAAATCAACAAGGAAAAGCACTTTGTTGATGGTGTACGTACGTACCGTAAATCACTGTTTACAGAACTTTTGACACCCCTGTTGGTTAAAATAGTTTGTGCTACGGGTTTTAATCCAAAAATAGACACACCCGAAAGTACAATTTACCGACTGTTTAGTGGGCTTGCATTTAGCTAGTTGCAAACAAGTCTGTGTTAACCTCTCATAACCATCAGATGCTTTCTTGCCGCCACTCTTAATTTTTTCTATCACCGCTTGCCATTTATAATTTTTGTTAAGAAGAGCGCTTATATGATCTTTAATTTGTTTCAAAAAAACCGGAAGACCATCAGGCTCAACCATTTGATCATGGTCTCCCACCCTGCATATGAAATAATTCTTGTAGCTATTAGTATAAACTATGAATAATATATGTTCACAACTTCACATAATTAAATAGTACGTTAATATAGAATTTAATTAAACTTTAAATTAATTAAGTTGACAATATATTAATTAACATGGCATGATCATAGTAAGATATACTGTTAGTTAACAGGAAAAGATATATAGTGACATACCGAGCTTGAGGGACCTCACTTGCACTGGAACACCATTCAAGAAGAGTAATTGCAACGAGAAAGTACACTATTATTGCTGCTTTCTTGTTAATGATATTCATTTTAATTTGTGAGGAGAGTAAGCTCACAAAGATTGGCTTTTATAAACGAGTATATTTCACTTTGGTCCCCTCAACTTTTTTAGTTGTTCTTATAGTAATACGGAGTACTACATATTTTTTTTAGCTTATTCTAGTCTCATTAAATCTTCTTTGAGATTTTGGGGGGCGTTTTGCTCTATAAAGTATATTATAGAGATACTCGCGCAATTCGAAGGTGGTGGCGGTGACGGCGACGGGTGGTGGTGGCGGTGATGGTTGGTGGCAGCATCAATTGGTGGTGACGGCGGCAACGATGTGGTGTTTGAAGCGGCGACGGGGTAGGGGGCTGCGTAGGAGGTGTTGGCGGCAGCGATGACGGCGATGGGTGGCAGTAGCGGTGGGTGCGACGGGTGGTGACGTCGGCGGAGGTGCGGTGGTCAATGTAAAAGTAACTGATGTGAAAGTAGGTAATTTAGTTATTTTAAGAGTCGAGAAATTTATGTCCTAAATTAGTTTATTAAAGAAATTATAGGTATATTAGTTGAGGAGGTTTAATCTATGCTATATTATAAAAATAATAGCCCCCTTGTTGAAAGTTACATGGGGGAATTTTCTAAAATGCGCTTATGATTAAATTAGTTTTTTATCTTTTCAAATATATCAAATAACCCTTCACATCAATTATTTTTACATCAATTATTTACAACACTCGATGCCCTCTCTACCATCAACAGTCACCCCCACCACCACACCGTCGACGCCATGACCACCGCCGCATTGTGCGGGTACCGTGCTAGTATAGTTAATAAAAAAAGGGTTAAAATATGAATATTGGTTGTTATTTTAAAGGAAAGAGAGGTGGGATAGTTTATTTTATAAAATAGTAAAGATCGATAAAGATTATAGATAGATTATAGAGTATAGCTAGACAAACAAAATAATTAAGAAATGCAATTCATCATCTAGACTAGCTAGTACGTATAGATAAACAAATAAGAGGTGCAATTCATCTTGACCAGTACCTATTATATATAGACAAACAAAATAATTAAGAAATGCAATTCATCATCTAGACTAGCTAGTACGTATAGATAAACAAATAAGAGGTGCAATTCATCTTGACCAGTACCTATTATATATAGTTTTTTTTTTTTTTTTTTTTTTTTTTTTAATCATACTGACATAATGTCGTATACTTATTGATATGAAAAGTCGTCGGAAAATGAACCGGGCCGGATTTTCGTCACCAACAAAAGGGTGGGTGGCCGGATTGTTGATATAGAGGGAGAGGGGATTGATGGCCGGAATATGGACACAAAATGGTAGATGGGCGGAATTTTTTATTTTTTTTTAAGAGGAGCTGCGTTTTTTTGTTTGTTTTAGTTTTGATTTTTTTTTTAACGGCAAGTTGGCTAGTTAATTGGATGGATAGTTGCATAAGTTGCCAAGTTGAATGATTGTAGAAAAGAAATTAATAAACGGATCTATTCTCCAAGTTGCAGATTAATAAACGGATCTATTCTCCAAGTTGCAGCCGGGTGCATTGCATATTTGCACAGGGTAAGCCGACCAGAAAATGGGTAGGCCTACCAGGTTATTAGCGGCGACGTCGCCGCTAATAGTGGGGCCCGACAAAACCTGCAGCAACGACTGACTTGACCGATCCCGAGGTGCCATGTCGGAGGTATTAGCGGCGACGTCGCCGCTAATAACCTGGTACATGCACCGCGGTTAGTATGTTTTAATACCTTTTTTTTTAATCATACCGACATAATGTCGTATACTTATTGATATGAAAAGTCGTCGGAAAATGAACCGGGCCGGATTTTCGTCACCAACAAAAGGGTGGGTGGCCGGATTGTTGATATAGAGGGTGAGGGGATTGATGGCCGGAATATGGACACAAAATGGTAGATGGCCGGAATTTTTTATTTTTTTTTAAGAGGAGCTGCGTTTTTTTGTTTGTTTGTAGAGGATGGGTCGTCTGGCTTGCAGCCGCGTTTAAAAAGAAAATAGGGTTTAGTATTAGCGGCGACGTCGCCGCTAATAGTGTGGGGTCCAGGCGCGAAAAACAGTCGTTGAACTCTGCAGTGTGTCAGTTGGGGCCCGCACTATTAGCGGCGACGTCGCCGCTAATAGCCCCTGGTGGGGCTACCCTTTTTGCCCCGGTGGTGTTACGCGCCTCGAATTGCATATGTCCTCTAATAATTTGTAACACCCCGTCTTAGCATAACACAATATTGTTTGTTTTATTCGCAGGTTGATGGCTTTTGTTTTTGGTTGCTCGGTCAAACTTCCCAAAAGGTTCACCCATATGGCATTATTGCTATTCGAACATGCTTAACTGCTTAACTGTAGAGATCTTCTCTCATCCACAACCATTACACCCAAAACGCGTTGTTATACCAGACTTATATTCCTTTATTTTCGTTATTACCAATCATAAATTTCTAGCAAAAATTTAACCTTCTTAAATTATAACATTTTGTCAAGCCAAACATTTCGTTAAAAAAATACAATTTATTGTTTGATTAATTTAGTATCAGACAACATTTTGAAGGTTATTATTGTTGTTTCAGAAAACTAATGGGTACGTTTGGTAAAAGTAGTTGTAGTTGGGAGATGTAGTTTGTAGCTGTAACTTTTAGTTGTGGCTGTAAGATGTAGCTTTTAAACAAAGTTGTTAGTTAGAGTTTTTATTTTTTAGAGTTGTTTGGATGGTAGCTGTAGCTGCAACTTCAAAAGGTATTTTGTGTGGTTTTTAAAAACTAAAAGCTTAATCCAAATTAAAAGCTCCTGAAACGCTACTTCAAGTATCGTTTCATTTTGAAGCTTTTTCTTTCAAATAAAAGTTAAAGCTAGTTGTATCTAAACAAAACTTTTAACATTATATGTAACACCCCAAGCCAAGGCTCAGAATATCACGGAAATCATATAGCACAAGGTGGAATTAATGTAGAACATGAACTAAATGCAAATAAAGGATTCAGTGAATCCATACAGTAAGTTAAACAAGAATCAAAATACATAAAGAACAAGTCATCATCAAAGATTACAACAGAACATCAAAAGATGGCTAACGGTTCTAAGTATAATGCAAAATAAGTCATATCCTCTTCAGTGGGATTGATACACAACATAAGTCATATCCTCTTCAGTGGGATTGATACACAACATAAGTCATATCCTCTTCAGTGGGATTGATACACAACATAAGTCATATCCTCTTCAGTGGGATAGATACACAACATAAGTCATATCCTCTTCAGTGGGATTGATACACAACATAAGTCATATCCTCTTCAGTGGGATTGATACACAACATAAGTCATATCCTCTTCAGTGGGATTGATACACAACATAAGTCATATCCTCTTCAGTGGGATTGATACACAACATAAGTCATATCCTCTTCAGTGGGATTGATACACAACATAAGTCATATCCTCTTCAGTGGGATTGATACACAACATAAGTCATATCCTCTTCAGTGGGATTGATACACAACATAAGTCATATCCTCTTCAGTGGGATTGATACACAACATAAGTCATATCCTCTTCAGTGGGATTGATACACAACATAAGTCATATCCTCTTCAGTGGGATTGATACACAACATAAGTCATATCCTCTTCAGTGGGATTGATACACAACATAAGTCATATCCTCTTCAGTGGGATTGATACACAACATAAGTCATATCCTCTTCAGTGGGATAGATACACAACATAAGTCATATCCTCTTCAGTGGGATTGATACACAACATAAGTCATATCCTCTTCAGTGGGATTGATACACAACATAAGTCATATCCTCTTCAGTGGGATTGATACACAACATAAGTCATATCCTCTTCAGTGGGATTGATACACAACATAAGTCATATCCTCTTCAGTGGGATTGATACACAACATAAGTCATATCCTCTTCAGTGGGATTGATACACAACATAAGTCATATCCTCTTCAGTGGGATAGATACACAACATAAGTCATATCCTCTTCAGTGGGATTGATACACAACATAAGTCATATCCTCTTCAGTGGGATTGATACACAACATAAGTCATATCCTCTTCAGTGGGATTGATACACAACATAAGTCATATCCTCTTCAGTGGGATTGATACACAACATAAGTCATATCCTCTTCAGTGGGATTGATACACAACATAAGTCATATCCTCTTCAGTGGGATTGATACACAACATAAGTCATATCCTCTTCAGTGGGATTGATACACAACATAAGTCATATCCTCTTCAGTGGGATTGATACACAACATAAGTCATATCCTCTTCAGTGGGATTGATACACAACATAAGTCATATCCTCTTCAGTGGGATTGATACACAACATAAGTCATATCCTCTTCAGTGGGATTGATACACAACATAAGTCATATCCTCTTCAGTGGGATTGATACACAACATAAGTCATATCCTCTTCAGTGGGATAGATACACAACATAAGTCATATCCTCTTCAGTGGGATTGATACACAACATAAGTCATATCCTCTTCAGTGGGATTGATACACAACATAAGTCATATCCTCTTCAGTGGGATTGATACACAACATAAGTCATATCCTCTTCAGTGGGATTGATACACAACATAAGTCATATCCTCTTCAGTGGGATTGATACACAACATAAGTCATATCCTCTTCAGTGGGATTGATACACAACATAAGTCATATCCTCTTCAGTGGGATAGATACACAACATAAGTCATATCCTCTTCAGTGGGATTGATACACAACATAAGTCATATCCTCTTCAGTGGGATTGATACACAACATAAGTCATATCCTCTTCAGTGGGATTGATACACAACATAAGTCATATCCTCTTCAGTGGGATAGATACACAACAATAAGTCATATCCTCTTCAGTGGGATTGATACACAACATAAGTCATATCCTCTTCAGTGGGATAGATACACAACAATAAGTCATATCCTCTTCAGTGGGATAAATACACAACATCCATACATCACAAGTCCATCAATCATCAAACATCAAACTAAAGTAAACTATACGTACATACACTTAGGAGGATTCTACTTTCTTCGAATCCTAGATGCTTATATATAGGGTCACCCGCAGCCTTCCCACCACATCTAGAACCCAATGAAGGCATAACCGACTTCCATGTATGCACGTCTATCCTAGCAGTAATAATAATAATAACAATAACCATAATAATAATATATCACAATCCCTTACTAAGATCAATTAAACGTAACCAATAACCCATTATTTCATCGCTCAATCAATCATTCAATCGTCAAACATTAATTCATAAGTTCGTCAATACAACGATAAAGGTATGCTTGAGTGCATATCACACAAATCAAGTATAACGAGACGTACATGTTCATTCCAACCATAATTCCTGAATTTATCGCTTTCTCTAAACAACGCGTACATATACTTTGGAGGATTTTGCTTTCATCAAGTTCTAGATGCTTATGTATAGGGTCACCCGCAGCCTTCCCACCACATCTAAGACTCTTTGAAAGTAAAACCGACCTCCATATATGTACTTCTATCCTAATACCTTACAATAACACAATCACATTCGTAAATCATCACACAATCAATCAAAACTATCTGTCAATCAACAATTAATCAGAAATTAACTAGACAGTCAATCAAATCAACCAAACAATCCAACAAACACGTATATGTACACTTTTCAGCCCGAATCTCTATTGAGTAGGGAGCTATGCAACCCCCCCCCCACCCCCCCCCCCCCACCCCCCCCCCCCCCCACCCCCCCCCCCCCCCACCCCCCCCCCCCCACCCCCCCCCCCCCCACCCCCCCCCCCCCACCCCCCCCCCCCCCCCACCCCCCCCCCCCCACCCCCCCCCCCCCACCCCCCCCCCCCCCACCCCCCCCCCCCCACCCCCCCCCCCCCCCCACCCCCCCCCCCCCCCACCCCCCCCCCCCCCACCCCCCCCCCCCCACCCCCCCCCCCCCACCCCCCCCCCCCCACCCCCCCCCCCCCACCCCCCCCCCCCCACCCCCCCCCCCCCACCCCCCCCCCCCCCACCCCCCCCCCCCCACCCCCCCCCCCCCCACCCCCCCCCCCCCACCCCCCCCCCCCCCCACCCCCCCCCCCCCCCACCCCCCCCCCCCCACCCCCCCCCCCCCCACCCCCCCCCCCCCCACCCCCCCCCCCCCCACCCCCCCCCCCCCCACCCCCCCCCCCCCCACCCCCCCCCCCCCACCCCCCCCCCCCCACCCCCCCCCCCCCCCACCCCCCCCCCCCCACCCCCCCCCCCCCACCCCCCCCCCCCCACCCCCCCCCCCCCACCCCCCCCCCCCCACCCCCCCCCCCCCACCCCCCCCCCCCCCCACCCCCCCCCCCCCCCACCCCCCCCCCCCCCACCCCCCCCCCCCCCCCACCCCCCCCCCCCCCCCCCACCCCCCCCCCCCCCCCACCCCCCCCCCCCCCACCCCCCCCCCCCCCCCACCCCCCCCCCCCCCCCCACCCCCCCCCCCCCCCACCCCCCCCCCCCCCACCCCCCCCCCCCCCCCACCCCCCCCCCCCCCACCCCCCCCCCCCCACCCCCCCCCCCCCACCCCCCCCCCCCCCACCCCCCCCCCCCCACCCCCCCCCCCCCCACCCCCCCCCCCCCACCCCCCCCCCCCCACCCCCCCCCCCCCCACCCCCCCCCCCCCACCCCCCCCCCCCCACCCCCCCCCCCCCCCACCCCCCCCCCCCCACCCCCCCCCCCCCCCCACCCCCCCCCCCCCACCCCCCCCCCCCCACCCCCCCCCCCCCACCCCCCCCCCCCCCACCCCCCCCCCCCCCACCCCCCCCCCCCCACCCCCCCCCCCCCCACCCCCCCCCCCCCACCCCCCCCCCCCCACCCCCCCCCCCCCACCCCCCCCCCCCCACCCCCCCCCCCCCCACCCCCCCCCCCCCCACCCCCCCCCCCCCACCCCCCCCCCCCCACCCCCCCCCCCCCCCCACCCCCCCCCCCCCACCCCCCCCCCCCCCCACCCCCCCCCCCCCACCCCCCCCCCCCCCACCCCCCCCCCCCCACCCCCCCCCCCCCACCCCCCCCCCCCCCCACCCCCCCCCCCCCACCCCCCCCCCCCCCCCCCCCCACCCCCCCCCCCCCCCCCCCACCCCCCCCCCCCCCCCCACCCCCCCCCCCCCACCCCCCCCCCCCCACCCCCCCCCCCCCCCCCCACCCCCCCCCCCCCCCACCCCCCCCCCCCCCACCCCCCCCCCCCCCCACCCCCCCCCCCCCACCCCCCCCCCCCCACCCCCCCCCCCCCACCCCCCCCCCCCCCACCCCCCCCCCCCCCCCACCCCCCCCCCCCCCCACCCCCCCCCCCCCCACCCCCCCCCCCCCACCCCCCCCCCCCCCACCCCCCCCCCCCCCCCCACCCCCCCCCCCCCCACCCCCCAATTTTCCATTCCAAAACATCAAGAACACTCCCAAATCATTCAACCCAAACCGAAACCCTAATTTAACCCTAATTCCATTTCGACCCGATTTAAGACTTGTAAATATACGAGATGACTAGAAATGAGTAAACTAACATAAATAAAAGTAAATGGGATGAATTAGACTCACCAAAACTTCCTTCTTGAGCTTCAACCCGAAATTAGGTCAAAAGGGTAAAATGCAAGAACTTCCACCTTTGATTCTTCAATAAGACGATAATGTGGTATAGATGGCGATGATTCTAGTGTTATATCCTTTCTAAACACTAAGTAGATGATAGATAGAAGAAGAATGAAATGGTCTTGCCTTTTTAATTGAGAGAATATATATATATATATATATATATATATATATATATATATATATATATATATATATATATATATATATATATATATATATATATATATATATATATATATATATATATATATATATATATATATATATATATATATATATATATATATATATATATATATATATATATATATATATATATATATATATATATATATATATATATATATATATATATATATATATATATATATATATATATATATATATATATATATATATATATATATATATATATATATATATATATATATATATATATATATATATATATATATATATATATATATATATATATATATATATATATATATATATATATATATATATATATATATATATATATATATATATATATATATATATATATATATATATATATATATATATATATATATATATATATATATATATATATATATATATATATATATATATATATATATATATATATATATATATATATATATATATATATATATATATATATATATATATATATATATATATATATATATATATATATATATATATATATATATATATATATATATATATATATATATATATATATATATATATATATATATATATATATATATATATATATATATATATATATATATATATATATATATATATATATATATATATATATATATATATATATATATATATATATATATATATATATATATATATATATATATATATATATATATATATATATATATATATATATATATATATATATATATATATATATATATATATATATATATATATATATATATATATATATATATATATATATATATATATATATATATATATATATATATATATATATATATATATATATATATATATATATATATATATATATATATATATATATATATATATATATATATATATATATATATATATATATATATATATATATATATATATATATATATATATATATATATATATATATATATATATATATATATATATATATATATATATATATATATATATATATATATATATATATATATATATATATATATATATATATATATATATATATATATATATATATATATATATATATATATATATATATATATATATATATATATATATATATATATATATATATATATATATATATATATATATATATATATATATATATATATATATATATATATATATATATATATATATATATATATATATATATATATATATATATATATATATATATATATATATATATATATATATATATATATATATATATATATATATATATATATATATATATATATATATATATATATATATATATATATATATATATATATATATATATATATATATATATATATATATATATATATATATATATATATATATATATATATATATATATATATATATATATATATATATATATATATATATATATATATATATATATATATATATATATATATATATATATATATATATATATATATATATATATATATATATATATATATATATATATATATATATATATATATATATATATATATATATATATATATATATATATATATATATATATATATATATATATATATATATATATATATATATATATATATATATATATATATATATATATATATATATATATATATATATATATATATATATATATATATATATATATATATATATATATATATATATATATATATATATATATATATATATATATATATATATATATATATATATATATATATATATATATATATATATATATATATATATATATATATATATATATATATATATATATATATATATATATATATATATATATATATATATATATATATATATATATATATATATATATATATATATATATATATATATATATATATATATATATATACATATATCTATATAATATATATATATATATATATATATATATATATATATATATATATATATATATATAACTATATCCACCATATCCAGAGGCATATATATATACCTGTATAAAACATTTCTAAACACTAAGTAGATGATAGATAGAAGAAGAATGAAATGGTCTTGCCTTTTTAATTGAGAGAAATGAGAAAGATAGATAGATAAGAGAATGAAAGGCAAGGGAAAGGATAAGGGGGGGGGGAGAAATGGGTCAAAGGGGCTGATGGGTCGTGGGTGACCCACGGGCCGACCCGTTTCTCTTCTCAAGCCAAAATACAATCGTTAGACATTTAAACACCGATCAAAACATATCATCGACCCGAATATAACACATTGTCATTCAATTCATAAAACGACCTAAATAATTCGTTAACTTAAATTGTTAGTCATATTACACGTAAAGTCAATGGGTCAAGATTCACGGATGTTACAGTTTTTTTCAAATAAAAGCTAAAAGCTAGTTGTATCTAAACAAAGCTTTTAACACAATAAGAGTTTTTTGTTCAAATAAAAGCTAAAGCTAGTTGCATCTAAACAAAGCTTTTAACACAATAAGAGTTTTTTGTTCAAATAAAAGCTAAAGCTAGTTGCATCTAAACAAAGCTTTTAACACAATAAGAGTTTTTTGTTCAAAATAAAAGCTAAAGCTAGTTGCATCTAAACAAAGCTTTTAACACAATAAGAGTTTTTTGTTCAAAATAAAAGCTAAAGCTAGTTGCATCTAAACAAAGCTTTTAACACAATAAGAGTTTTTTGTTCAAATAAAAGCTAAAGCTAGTTGCATCTAAACAAAGCTTTTAACACAATAAGAGTTTTTTGTTCAAATAAAAGCTAAAGCTAGTTGCATCTAAACAAAGCTTTTAACACAATAAGAGTTTTTTGTTCAAAATAAAAGCTAAAGCTAGTTGCATCTAAACAAAGCTTTTAACACAATAAGAGTTTTTTGTTCAAAATAAAAGCTAAAGCTAGTTGCATCTAAACAAAGCTTTTAACACAATAAGAGTTTTTTGTTCAAATAAAAGCTAAAGCTAGTTGCATCTAAACAAAGCTTTTAACACAATAAGAGTTTTTTGTTCAAATAAAAGCTAAAGCTAGTTGCATCTAAACAAAGCTTTTAACACAATAAGAGTTTTTTGTTCAAAATAAAAGCTAAAGCTAGTTGCATCTAAACAAAGCTTTTAACACAATAAGAGTTTTTTGTTCAAAATAAAAGCTAAAGCTAGTTGCATCTAAACAAAGCTTTTAACACAATAAGAGTTTTTTGTTCAAATAAAAGCTAAAGCTAGTTGCATCTAAACAAAGCTTTTAACACAATAAGAGTTTTTTGTTCAAATAAAAGCTAAAGCTAGTTGCATCTAAACAAAGCTTTTAACACAATAAGAGTTTTTTGTTCAAAATAAAAGCTAAAGCTAGTTGCATCTAAACAAAGCTTTTAACACAATAAGAGTTTTTTGTTCAAAATAAAAGCTAAAGCTAGTTGCATCTAAACAAAGCTTTTAACACAATAAGAGTTTTTTGTTCAAATAAAAGCTAAAGCTAGTTGCATCTAAACAAAGCTTTTAACACAATAAGAGTTTTTTGTTCAAATAAAAGCTAAAGCTAGTTGCATCTAAACAAAGCTTTTAACACAATAAGAGTTTTTTGTTCAAAATAAAAGCTAAAGCTAGTTGCATCTAAACAAAGCTTTTAACACAATAAGAGTTTTTTGTTCAAAATAAAAGCTAAAGCTAGTTGCATCTAAACAAAGCTTTTAACACAATAAGAGTTTTTTGTTCAAATAAAAGCTAAAGCTAGTTGCATCTAAACAAAGCTTTTAACACAATAAGAGTTTTTTGTTCAAATAAAAGCTAAAGCTAGTTGCATCTAAACAAAGCTTTTAACACAATAAGAGTTTTTTGTTCAAAATAAAAGCTAAAGCTAGTTGCATCTAAACAAAGCTTTTAACACAATAAGAGTTTTTTGTTCAAAATAAAAGCTAAAGCTAGTTGCATCTAAACAAAGCTTTTAACACAATAAGAGTTTTTTGTTCAAATAAAAGCTAAAGCTAGTTGCATCTAAACAAAGCTTTTAACACAATAAGAGTTTTTTGTTCAAATAAAAGCTAAAGCTAGTTGCATCTAAACAAAGCTTTTAACACAATAAGAGTTTTTTGTTCAAAATAAAAGCTAAAGCTAGTTGCATCTAAACAAAGCTTTTAACACAATAAGAGTTTTTTGTTCAAAATAAAAGCTAAAGCTAGTTGCATCTAAACAAAGCTTTTAACACAATAAGAGTTTTTTGTTCAAAATAAAAGCTAAAGCTAGTTGTATCTAAACAAAGTTGTTAACACAATAAGAGTTTTTTGTTCAAAACTAAAAGCTAAAGCTCACCAAAAGATCTTGAAAAAATGAAAAGCTCTTCCCAAACGTAGCCAATATAAGAAATTTAGGAGGCGTTTAATTCATGAAATGCAATAAATGGAAATTGAAAATTCTTACCTTCAAATTTGTTTTAAATTGGGTAATGTAGGACGTTGAAATGAAATGAATTCTTTCAATCCATAAAATTTTGTACTAATTCAACATTTCTTACAAATCCTTCATTTTAGTGTAGGAATGTTAGCTAATCTCAAATTCCATTAATTAAAGTAATTCATTGCATTTAACTTCCTTGATTATCTAACTTAGTAGAGTTTTACAATTTTCTTGGATTACGTTAATTTTTTAGTTGGTTATTTGTGAATGGAACAAAATAATATTTAATATATACACTGCAAAGATGTTGTAAACCGATGGGCATACTAATTGCACCTTGAGAAGATGACCGCTGAAGCAAACATGTATGCAACAACGAAGAAAAAAACAAGCAAATAGAATTATATATGTGCATAGGTTACCGGTTTAGTTGGTTAGATTTAACGAACTGGTAATCCAAGGAAGTATTCTTTTCAATTAGTTATATTAAGTTTTTTGGGATGTGGGATTCGATAATCCTAATGTAACTTATCGTGATCAGGTGTTTCGGAATGTTATTGATTATGTTTATGGTTTCCTTTTGGTGCATATTTTGTAAAATTCTAGGTAAAATAACTGAATATGTGTATATAAATTAAGCATATATATTCATGTGTAGCATTGTGTATGCAATTTAGGTAGGAGCACATGTATGCAACTGTTGTATAATCACATATAATCATGTGTAACATATGTATGCAACTTGTGTGTGACTAAGTATGCATGTTGATCACATATAATCATATGAATAAGTGTGCATGTTGATCACATATAATCATATGAATACGTATGAATGTTGATCACATATAATCGTGTGTATCATATGTATGCAATTTCTCTGTGACTAAGTATGCATATTGATCACATATGTACAATTGAGTTGGGATCATATGTATGCATTTAAAGTTGTAAATAAGTTTGATAAACATATGTATGCAATTATGATATACATAAGTCTTTATGGGATCAGAAGCATAAAATTAAGTTCGAAGCATATTTATGGAGTTAAGTTGCAAATAAATATACATATGAGTGGCAGGATATCACGCCTATCCAAAATAGATGATTTGTATATATATTTGATAAATGTTTTAGAATCATTTGTTGATCGCAATTCCATTATATTATGTGGAAAAAAAATATCAAATCCAATGATTAGAATAGATGGCATGTATTGATCCTAATTGGATGGAGATGGGCTCTCAAAACTGAATTTACGTAACTGAAATAGACAATTGTGGGATTTATGAAATTGATTTTCAATTAATTAATGCATGATTAGAAAAATACCATAATACCCTTAATTATATTGGTGGAAAAAGGTTCCTACTATTTTTTGGGTTCTTAAAATAACTTTTCACTATATATATATGTTCCTACTATGTATCTGCACCTTTTAAAAATGTGGGGGGGGGGGGGGGGGGGGGGGTTTATATTCTAAGAATCAAAATAATAGAGAAACCTTTTGCTGTGTTCTCTAATTCTAATTTAAAAGAAATGAAATGAATGGAAGAGATGAGAATGAGAGAGAAGAGATCCTTCCAAATCATCCCATATTTAGGAGGAAAATTTTGGGAACAAAATCAACTAAAAAATCCATCTATTTCATTTCATTTCATTTCTTTTCCTTCTATTAAAAAAACTAAAGAACACAAATTGTTTTAAATCATTTGTATTCCTTTCTTTTCTTCCCTAAAGAGGACTCAAGAACTCAACGAAAATGTATCGTCTATGAAATGTTATTGATACATGAATAGAATCTTGTTTGATTCTATTTTTTATACACTTAAGTTGATATTATGTAAGATTACTGATTTGATGTACTTTAAAGTCTTTATTTAAAAACTTTGACCTTAAATATATTATATTGTGTTTTATAAAACTTGATTAAATTAAATACCATTGAAAACACGTCTAAAACACAATCAATTCATATAACTTTCATCAAGTATTATCTAACACAAACAAAATTATTTAAGGTCAAAGTTGAATAATATAGACTTTGAAAATTCAAAATGTGACACTTTTAATGGGACGGAGGAGTAATTTTTTTAAGAACTCTAATATAGTAATGATACATTAACGTAGCACTTGAATCAACCATAAATGCCTATACCTCTTTTAAAGGCATATATATGCATAGCCTTTTTGAACGAAATCCGTAAAGTATGTAGTTTATCACTAATTGTTTTTAGGGAAATGATTAATCCTCCTAATTAAATAGCCTAAAAATCCTCCTAACAATGAGATGATGACATATTAGGAAAGATAATTAGTGGATACCACATGTCACCTTCTTATAATTTTAGGAGTATTTTTAGGCTAATCTTTAGGAACATTTATCAGTTTCCTTGTTTTTAATATGAAAAACAAATCAACTAGGGGGTGTTTGGTTAATGGAATTCATGGAAATTTAATGAAATTGGAATTCAAATTCCATTCCTTTCCATGTTTGATTGGATAATAGATGTAATTGGAATTCAAAACATTCCAACAAATTCTATAGGAATTTAGAATTCCTTCACATTTGTCATGGAAAGTTTTGAATTCCTTAGGAATTCATACATTTTTACCAAAAAACCCTTCCTCAACTTCTTGTTTAAAAGTCTGTCCACACATTTCCATCTTCATCATCAATCGAAAGTTTCTTCCTCTAGAGCAGCTCATTCCTCTAAACAGTCTTTTCTTTAACAACAACAATAAAAACAGGAACTAATATTTCATATCGATCTTTTCATTTTCTCTTTTTTGCTAAGAAGGTTTGTGTAGTGGAAATAATTGGATTTAGTTTTTTACAATTAGAAAATTATATCTATACATACATAAGATTAGTAATTTAGGTGTGGGAATGTGGGTCGATGTAAAATTACTATCAGATCTAACTTTCCCATTTAATTTGGAAAGTTGTATATATTGTGATATTCTTTATATGTGGGTTTTTCGGATCCAATTTTCCGTTCATTGTAGGCAGGGGAGTCCTGGGAGAGTCCTGCTGACGTGGCAGTGAAAGCTGGAGGACTCCCCTCCTTATAAGGAGAGAAAAAGCAGTAAGCATATATAGTTTTGTAAAACTGTGTGCCATCAACCACCTGGCTACCCACTCGTACCCATAGTATATTTCTGGCTTTCTGTACTCCCACTTTTTCACACATCAAAGTCTTTGTTTTACTTTTTCCTTTTCACTTCTGAAGCGGCTTTCCCTTCTCACTTACCTCCATCTAATCCATTTTTTTATTACTTTACTTTAATTGGAGTTAATGAATTAATAATATTAAAAAAAAATTCTTTGATTCATTTACTTTTAACATGCTAACAGAAAAGATGACGGAAAAGCTATGCTTAGTTGATGTTTGATGTATGCATTTTGAGGTATTCATGAATTATTTTTGTGCTAATCCAATCAAAGTTGATTGTACATATGAATATAGCTTTTGTGCTTACAATCAAAGTTGATTGTACATATGAATATAGCTTTTGTGCTTACAATCAAAGTTGATTGTACATATGAATATAGCTTTTGTGCTTACAATCAAAGTTGATTGTACATATGAATATAGCTTTTGTGCTTACAATCAAAGTTGATTGTACATATGAATATAGCTTTTGTGCTTACAATCAAAGTTGATTGTACATATGAATATAGTTTTGTGCTTACAATCAAAGTTGATTGTACATATGAATATATTTTGTGCTTACAATCAAAGTTGATTGTACATATGAATATACTTTTGTGCTTACAATCAAAGTTGATTGTACATATGAATATAGCTTTTGTGCTTACAATCAAAGTTGATTGTACATATGAATATAGCTTTTGTGCTTACAATCAAAGTTGATTGTACATATGAATATAGCTTTTGTGCTTACAATCAAAGTTGATTGTACATATGAATATAGTTTTGTGCTTACAATCAAAGTTGATTGTACATATGAATATAGCTTTTGTGCTTACAATCAAAGTTGATTGTACATATGAATATACTTTTGTGCTTACAATCAAAGTTGATTGTACATATGAATATAGCTTTTGTGCTTACAATCAAAGTTGATTGTACATATGAATATAGCTTTTGTGCTTACAATCAAAGTTGATTGTACATATGAATATAGCTTTTGTGCTTACAATCAAAGTTGATTGTACATATGAATATAGCTTTTGTGCTTACAATCAAAGTTGATTGTACATATGAATATAGTTTTGTGCTTACAATCAAAGTTGATTGTACATATGAATATATTTGTGCTTACAATCAAAGTTGATTGTACATATGAATATACTTTTGTGCTTACAATCAAAGTTGATTGTACATATGAATATAGCTTTTGTGCTTACAATAAGTTTTGAATTGGTTTTGGGGTTTGTTTGTTTGAATGTCTTGATTTCTTTGCAAATGAGAAGATGTATGTCGGTTATGTATAGATGTACAAGCGGAAGAAAGAAAGATTAAAAGTGGACAGGAAAAGGTGTAACAGAGGCAAAACTCAAAAGAATGGAGTAATGAAACGGTGATCTGCGACCACCAGTGGGTTTTGGTTGCGGTGAGTATTACGGTCGATGATAAATAAAAACTGTTCGGATTTTCTTGTAATTATTATTCTTGTTCATCCTGTACAGTTGTTTGTTGCTAGAGTAGAAGAAGAGGAGGGAGAAGAGAGAAGGTTGGTTGAAGAAGAGCAGGAGAAAAAAAAAGAAACAAAGAAAAAAAAAAAGTTACTGTAGACGGTAGACGCTGCAGTAAAAGCTACAGTCCAGATCCACGAGAAATGTATATATAATAAGGGTTGTGATCAAAAGAGTCTAATAAAAAGTCTGGAAACCAAGGGCTTATTCACAGCCATCAGATCAGTCAAAATATACGGTCCAGATTATAACCAAAAAAAACACACGGAGGGTTAACTTAGTAATTTAACCTGCTATGCTCACCAACACTATATAACGCACACAATCCCCAATCAAAACCCTATAAATCAAATCAATTGTGAAATCAAATCGTGAAATCAAATGAAAACCAGTTGCGACACACACCTCCGGCAATAGAAACTCCGGCTAATAATAATAAAAAACTCCGGCGATCTCTAAACAACAATCTCCGATCGTCGGTCATATTACAAAACCTGGAGATTTCTCCGGCGGTGGTACAGCTAATTGACATAATCGTTATTGATAATCTTCAATAATTCAGTGATGGAATCAAAAGAAGAATCAGTTTTGGAATCAAAAGAACATGATGTTTCCGACGACGAGATTATTGAAGATGAAGAAGGGATATTTGCAGACGAGGAAGAAGACAACACAGGTACATAACCAATCAAAGTTGATTTTACATATCAACGTTGATTGCACATAGGAATATAGTTTTCCAGCTTGAAATAACATGCCTAATCAATCAAAGTTGATTATAGACAGGAATATAGCTTTTACGCTTACAATCAAAGTTGATTGTACATAGGAATATAGCTTTTGTGCTTACAATCAAAGTTGATTGTACATATGCATGTAATTTTTGTGTTTGAAGTAACCTGCCTAATCCAATCAAGTTGATTGTACATATGAATATAGCTTTTGTGCTTACAATCAAAGTTGATTGTACATATGCATGTAATTTTTGTGTTTGAAGTAACCTGCCTAATCCAATCAAGTTGATTGTACATATGAATATAGCTTTTGTGCTTACAATCAAAGTTGATTGAACATAGGAATGTAAATTTTCTGCTTGAAGTAACCTGCCTAATCAGATCGAAGTTGATTGTACATAGGAAAATTTTGTACTTTAAATAACATGCCTAATGCAATCAAAGTTGATTGTACATAGGAATATAGCTTTTGTGTTTGAAAATAACCTGCCTAATCAAATCAAAGTTGATTGTACATAGGAATATAGTTTTTGTGCTTACAATCAAAATTGATTGTACATACGAATATAATCTAATCAAAGAAGATTAGTAACTTATCTAATCTCGTATGATTGACTTTTGAAATGAGGTAGATGATGTATGCAACTTGTCTTTGTCTACAGCAGTTAAATGATAATATGTGTATTTCCTTTTTTCATTACAGTTTATAGCGTGAATGTAACGCCTATAACATTACCAACAACTACAATAATCCAAACACCAGGAGGATCAGAGTTTTTTGCGCCAATAGTAGATCCAAGAATCTTACCGGTCAAGGGAAATATTTACGGAACACTAGAAAATTGTGAAGCATTTTATAAAGAGTATGCTTCTAATGCTGGATTTGATGTTAGGAAATCTTGTCAGAAAACTACTAGGTCTGGAAGGATCAAACAAAAGTACTATCTTTGTAGCAGGCAAGGAACACCGAAAAATGTTTCACTTGATACTTTAGAAACAAAAGAAAAACAGATTAGGAAGAGTACTCATGAATGCACTGGATGTAGAGCTAGAATTAGATTTGATTGGATATTTGATACTGAAACCTATAGAGTAGGTCTTTTTGAACCACATCACAACCATGAGATGCTTCGTCAAGAGTACAGGCACTTATCAAGGACCGAAAGACAACTAAAATATGCCGAGCAGCTTTTTGTGTACAATGCACAGCTTGCAAACATTGGACCAACAAAAGCTCATCAGTTGTACAGTAACATGAAAGGGAGCTATCAGAATGTAAATGGGACAGTTGACGACTTCAGAAATTGGAAAAGAGACCTCAATGTCTTTATTAATGAAAGTGACGCTCAAATGTTAGTTAACAAAATGGAGGAGAGAAGGGAGTACATTCCGGGGTTTTCGTTTGAATACATTCTTGAAGACAGTCAATTGCACTCACTTTTCTGGGCTGATGAGGTGGCAAGGGTCAACTATCAGGAATTCAGTGACATTATGTCATTTGATGCGACATACCGAACAAACAGGTAATTTTTAATATAAACATATAGATCAATAAAATGTGATTGGAAAATAAAAGTTTCATTAGGGTTTAAAATTAAAATCAGATTTGATTGTTTTTTTGTTTTTGTCAAAAGGTACAACATGATGTTCGTCCCGTTCACTGGAATTGACAACCATGGTAAGTGTGTAACCTTTGCTGCTGGGTTGATAAGAGATGAAAAAGCAGAGACCTACACATGGCTTTTAGACTGTTTCATGAGGTCGTTCAATAAAGAGCCAACGATGGTGGTAACCGATCAGGATAAATCGATGGAAATTGCAATAAAAAATGTGTTTAAGACGGCAAAGCATAGGCTGTGCATGTGGCACATAACACAGAAGTTGCCAACAAAGGTAATTTACTTTAACAATCAAAGATGATTCAGTACTATTTAATGTTTGAATCTTTGTAAAATATGCTTTTGTAATGACCAATCAAATGTGATTGGATACAGGTTAAAGAGGCAATTCCAAGTATTGAAGAAGAATCAGAAAGAGACTTCAAGAAGAGGTTCGACAATATAGTGTGGAATATGTACATCGAGCCACATGTTTTTGAGGAACAGTGGGAGAAACTGATGAGTGATTTTTCGTTGAAGAATGATACATGGTTCAAGTATATGTTCCAAATTAGATCAAAATGGATACCTGCTTACTTTACAGAAACTTCAATGTTCGGTCTGATGAGAACAACCTCAAGGTCAGAAAGCGAAAATGCTTTTTTTTCACATTTCACAAGACAAGGAGCAAATTTGGTACACTTTATGAGTGGCTTTGAATCTGCGATGTTGAAGCAAAGGTCAACACAAGAGAAGTTGGATGCCGATGACATCAAAAAAAGCCGAACATTGTGCACCAAACTGAAAATTGAAAAGCATGCTTCAAAAATATACACAAAAACAGTTTTCGAGATTGTTCAGAAAGAGATAGATGCTTCGCTGTATGCATGTTCAGTTGATCAGATGACTATCGAGGGTGATTGTAAAGTTTATCTTATTAATGAAAAATTGGAGAAGAAAACATTGGATACTGGAAAAAATGTGATACAATACAAGGTATGTTTCTGCTCTATGCACATTTTTGAAAATAGAGTATTTTATTTAGTCAATCAAATATGATTAGTTAATAAAAAAAATTGAAATGTGTTGATTTGGGGGAAATGAAAACGGGTTGGGTGAAAGGGAAGTGTGAAATGAATGAGGGAGGAACGTGTTAATTTACGGATTTAACCTTCCGTGTGTTTTTTACATTATGCTACTGAAGGTAATCTCAGCCTTTGATTAGATAAAATGAAGGGTCAGGATGTGTCCCTTAGTTTCCAAGGAAAATAGAGTGATTTTATTTCGTCAATCAAATATGATTAGTTAATAAAAAAAATTGAAATAATTTTCTGTCCATGAAGGTACTTTATAACCGGCAGGATGGATCGATTATGTGTACTTGTAGACACTACCTTCGTTACGGTCTCCTATGCCGACATTGTTTTGTGGGTTTGAACAACAATAATGTAGAAGAGATACCTGCACAGTACATAATGAGGCGATGGACGAAAGGCATCATACCACCAGATTTGAGATCGAGAAGAAACAGATTCGACAATGCAAATATTGGTACTCAAAAGTTGGTTACTGATGTAACCTCGGTTGTTGAAGATTGCTTGCATCTACTTGTTAATGATGAAAAGAAGCTCAAAGAATTTCTGGAAAAAATGAAAGACTTGAAGAAAAAAGTTGAGGATGACATGCCAAAACAACCCTCAAAGAAAAAAGATGACATCATAGAAAAAATGACGGGTGTTTCTAAGCCGGATACAAATAGAATAAAAAACCCACCAGTTAGCTCATACAAGGGGTGCTTCAGAGACAAACGTTTGATGGGTGGAAAAGAAAAGGGGATTAAAGAAAGAGTAACTGCAGCCTGTGTGGAGGGACAGATCACAACATGAGGACTTGTGGAAGAAAGAAACAAAAAGCGAATTAGAGTATGACTTCTGATGTGTCTCGGATCACCTAGCAAGACACTATTTTTTATTGCTATTATTTTGCTATTTTGCATATTTTATACTTGGGTTGATAGATTTTTTACAGCTTACAAATTTATACTTGGTTGAATATTTGTAATGACCAATCAAACATGATTTTCTATATCCAATCAAAAGTGATTGAAAATGTGATGTGCTTTAATGTGTATAATGGAACACGGAAGGACCACCACTGCCGGGATACTGGTTTGCACATATATATTCCACACCTGGTCTAGACCAAAAGTTTTCTAAGACCAGCTTCGTCAGGTTTTGGTACTATCTAGCCAGTCTATCTGTATTTGCTTGGTCGGTCTAAATTTATCAAATTTGATTGTCCAAAACTGTGTCCAATCAAATTTAATTGAATAGTGTTGGACAATCAACTTTGATTGCACACAGAATTCAGTCTATAGACATTGTACAACATTAAATTGTAATAATCATTTAACTGCATAAAGTCTATCACATTCCACTACATTTGAACACATTCAAAAATACACAAGTCTATTAAACGGATTCAAATACACAAGTCTACTAAACACCATTCAACTACAAAAGCAAACAGTTAAGCAAAAGAGTTTAAGCACCCATTTCCTGAGACACTGCAGAGTTTCTACGTTTCCTTTCCTCCCTACCTCCTAGAAAAAGATGTGTTATTGCTGCACGGGAATATTTTTCTGAAAACGCTCTAGCATCCTGTAGTATCATTGCAGCATGTTTGTTTATCTCATGTGTCAGTATCTTTGCAGTGTACCTTACCCTCAGCTTCAACAAGACATATTTCTGGTCTTTAGATTCATCTGGAAGTCCACAGTTCCATGTATCCTCAGACTGTCCCTTAAACGATTCCATGTGGCGCATGAGAAACACGCCACAATCCACAAAGTTATCTTTTGTATTCCATGTGAGTCTAAATTGTGTAGCCTTAAGACCTTTAACAAGTTGAGCAGAAGGATGTTTCACATTCATCAAGTGAGTCGAGAACAGTTTATGCTGTATACAACAGTTTATGCAAATTATATGCAATCAACATCAAGCCAAAAATTATATGCAATCAACTGTTGTGACAATTAGTGGACCTAATACATGCTTAAATCAGACACAAAAGCTATAATTGCACTAACCACCGATTAGGGTTAATATCATATATAACAAAGATGAGAATTGATTTATACTTACCACAGAACTTGTCACCTTCTTGTATTTTCCATTGAAGTTTCCGACATTTTCAGGAATCATATTGTCGATTATGTGGAATGTCGTTTTCTCCCTTAGATCATAAACCAACAAATAGAAATGTGCTGAACGGTAGAGAGGGATAAACACTTGTTTGTATGATAAAGGTAAAGTCTTAAGTGTCCAGAATAAACACATTACAAAAATACAATCAAGAATGATTAAGTATATGAACAGAAAACTAGAGGCTATACCAGATCAAAGTCTCTGAATGACATTCCATCACGATGATTGCCAAAGAAGCAACGCAAATTATCCTCAAATAAAGCCATAAGCACTTTGAAAGATTTCTTCTTAGCCTCAAAGAATTCTTCCGACTGTTTGATAAAAGAAAAGGCTAAGTAAATAAAAATCGAGCTTGTTAGTAGTTACAAAACTTGTAACAGATTAAAAACTTACAAGAATAGATGTGTTAAGAAACAATCTAGATACTGCATTTGGTTTCCTAGTTCTTTCTTGGAAATTCAACACTGCCGCCCAACAATCTATGACACCAGCATCAATATATGACCCGGGGGCTACAGATTGGAACATAAAACGCATACCAAATGTTGATCCGTATACACCAGGGGACTCAAAAACCATTTGACTATAAATCAAAAGGAAAAAAGAGCTAAATTATGATCATTTCAGTTTATGAAAATGATAAAATTAATACTTATACAAGAAGTGGGAAACTTACGTTCGAGGAATATGTAATTCTGAAAACATTTGCATCGCAACACACAATTCTGAATGAGAAATACGCGAATTAACGGGGGTTTTCGCGTTGACATATGGGGATTGCAACACAGGAGCTGGTCTACGTCGCCGTTTACCAAATACTGGCTGTAAAACAGTTGGGCTAGACGGAGACACTAGATCTACAGCTTTAGGAGGAACACTCATATCTTGTTCAGACTCCTGAGACAAAATATGAAATGTTGGAGTATATCTTATCTTATTTTTCGAGCGTTTGGGAAGGCTAAGTGAATATATATCACTTCGATTGAGAAATTCTTTCATTTCACGAATTACCTCATCCTGATCGGAGCGCAACCACTCTGAAAATAACTCTTCTTCTTGGTCAGTAGCAATATCGTACGCTTCTTCTTCCTCAGAAAGATGATCCTCTACTTGTTTATCGCCTTCACTCATCTTCTCTACTTTATCATGAACATCCGCTTCAACATTTTCAACAGCAGCAGGTACTTCATCAGAATCAAGGTTCACCCCATTTAATGCTTCATTTTCTCCTTGATTCACAACAACCGGAACGCCATCATCCACAAAATCTCCTGACTGCATGACATCACCAACTGCATCATCACTTACAATACCTTCTTTGATTAATAAAGACGCCAATTCATCATCGTCATCTGATTTGCCCTCAAAATCCTTCAATGAAAATATATCAATCATCTTCGCACGACAAACTTTAAAAACTTTATCATCACCAAACTTTGCAGCCACATCTTTGAAAGTATCCACTAGTAAATTCTTCATACTTGAAACGGCATCTAAATTGTCTTCAATAAACTTCAAATATTCCTATTAACCACAAGTATTCAGTCAATGATAACTATAAACACCTACCAAATTAATCAAAACACTAATTCTTTACACAATCATATTTGATTAAGCGCTTACAATCAAAACTGATTGTATACACAATCATATTTGATTAAAAACATTCAATCGAAACTGATTGTATACAGACTACTTGACCTGACACCATATTCAATTAAGTCTGATCATATATTGGTTTAATACAAATCAAAACTGATTGTATACACTCATTCTATACACAATCATATTTGATTAAAAACATTCAATCAAAACTGATTGTATACAGACCACTTGACCTGGCAACATATTCAATCAAGTCTGATCATATTTTGGTTTAATACAAGTCAATGTATATTTATCCGACACCAAAGACCATTTATTTTAATTCAGTAAATAAATAACGTAAATAATCACTAGTCATTATAATACCTTCTTTTCATCAGAAATGCCTTCCTTGTTAGAATCACTAACATGCACAAAACCTTCACCCGAATCTTCGTGTTTAACAAAATCAGGGGCAAGTTCGAGCAATCCAAACCCTCCAAGGACAATTTCCTTATCAACACGAGCTTCGATAAAGTCACTCCAATTTCTAAAGACTGGACGTTGTCGGCAAACAGGAACACTCTCACATTTCGTACGGTCAAGATAAAGTAACTACAAAATAAGGGGGAAAAAAAGAAATTTTAAAAAACAACAAAAATATAAAAAAACACACATATAGATTATACATAGACATGCACTTACAGTTAAGAAAATTGCTGGACCGGAATAAGGATTTTTATCAGGATAAAGTCGGTTCCATTGACTTTTACTATACTGTAATTTTTTCAACAAGTGACCACACCAATCAATATCAGCAACTTTTGTTTCCCTAGATACGTAATCCAACACATCATACTTCAACAAACCGTTGCTGTCACTACATATCATCGTATTCCAAAACAACATTAGAAAGTTGATCTTAAACAGAAAATCAGCGGCACCATTGGATCTACTGATAACAGTTGCGAGTGACGCTCTTCTTATACTTGCATTAAATTGACTAAACCACTGCTTACGGAATTCAGCATCAGCCTGATACTCCCCAGACTTAATATCAACATCACCTTTTCGAATCCCTAACACATCCAAAACAGCTTGCTCATCACACTTAATGTCCCCCTTTGAGGTCCTAATGACCATATCTTTGCCATCAAAAGAATCCACGACATAGTAAACAAGTTTTGGAGGTAAACTCTTGATATTAAAACCTATTAGGGAACCAAAACCTAAGTCGCGGAGCAGCTTCTTCTGAGCAAGACTAAGTTTAGTCATCACACTAGCAAATACACCAGGTGTGGTCCTATAGACGATAGAGGTAAGATCTGAACCATTATCTGAACATTTCTGGGCAACTTTCTTGTGAGCTTTCTTGAGATCTTGTCTGGGACACTTAGGGGAGTTTTTATCAGAAGCTAAACGAGCACCATTCCGGGAAGCCTTCTTAGAAGGGTCCTTCTTGGGTTCCTGAGACTCAGGACAGTCTTTTTTAGAAGCTAAACGAGGAGACTTCCGAGAAGCCTTCTCAGTAGAGACATTCCTAGGTTCCTGAGACACCTTCGCCTTCTTCTTCTCTCTAACAGGCCCCAATTCAACAAGAGGTTGATTTAAATCATCTGCAGAAATGGCATTATTGGGTTGCTTAGATAACTTCGACTTCTTCTTCTCTTTAACAGGTTGCAACTCTGCAACAGTTTCATTTAAATCAACTGCTTAGACAGAGAACTAAAATTTAATACATAAACTAGAACCCAAAATTATCAAATGCAAATTATTAGAGAACACTAAACCAGCAGATTTTTCACTAAACAAAACAATATCAACGATGTAACCGAAACAACACCTACACATGAACAACTAGCATAATCTGATCAAAACTACGAGAAGTTTTTCCTATAGATTTAACAAACAGATTAACACAAGTACATGATGATATTTGACTGTAAAATAACACACATTCATATCATATTGAATAAACAACCAAACAAACATAGTTATAGCAAACAATCATATTTGATTGGTTCACACAAAAACATAATACATGCTTAGATGTAACAATTAAACAGTACATCTACAACAAAAAATTTCTTATAATCTACAATTAACAGTTACTAAATTTCTGGAATAAAATAAAAACCCTAGAAATTAATAAAACACTAAAAATAAATAAAACGCATAAAATTAAGGATAAAAAGGAATTAAATGAAGAATATAATACACTTACCAGCCACCGCCGCCGTAGAAATGGTCGGAACTACTTGATTATCACTCGGAACGACAGATTTACGTTTTCTTTGATAACTAGTCATATCCTTCATTACTACCGGTGAAGAAACCATACTTGAATGTTGTGTTTTCTATTGCCGGAAAAAACGAGGGTTAGGAAAACTGCCGGCCGGTGAAGTGATAATCGTGGAGAGAGAAACCCCTGGATGTGTGTGTGTGTGTTGATTTGGGGGAAATGAAAACGGGTTGGGTGAAATGAACGAGAGAGAAAGGAAGTGTGAAATGAATGAGGGAGGGACGTGTTAATTTACGGATTTAACCTTCCGTGTGTTTTTTACATTATGTTACTGAAGGTAATCTCAGCCTTTGATTAGATAAAATGAAGGGTCAGGATGTGTCCCTTAGTTTCCAAGGAAAAAAGAGGACTTAAATGAACAAACTTCATATAATAATATCAATTAATAGTTAATTAGTTGAAGAATTTCCTGACATGTTTATTTAATAGCAATTTTATGTGATTAAAAAAGTGTTATTTGTCTGTATTATTATTAGTATTATGTTTTACTTGTAATGTGATGATATGTTATTAAAATGAAAAAGGTATTGTAAAAATATAATAAAGGGTAATTTTGTCATTTGATGTTGTCTAAATTCAGATTTTTTTTAATAGAATTTTATTGAATTCTGTCAACCAAACACATAACAAGTTTTAATTCCATCAAATTCCAATTGCTTTAACAGATTCCAATTCTTTTAAAAACATTCTGTGAACCATACAGCACCTAATAGTTGAGTTGTACATGGGTGCATTTGTTGACACAGTCTTCTAAGGTTCGAAACCTGTCAGGAGACATTTTTAATGCTTTTAAATCAAATAATTATACACCTAATATATATACATTGAATAATGAAAATTTTTAAAAAATTACACCCAATCAAAATGCTTATGTGTCACGCAACGAACGATAGTAAGATATGTTTTTGTTAGTCCAACAAACTGGACTGACTTCGGTGTAAAACTGGAGTCCAAAATATTTGTCCGAAATAATAATGAAGTACAGTGACCAGAGTATATAAAATGTCACTCGAGCTTCAACTCCAGTCGAGATCTGACAAGAACTGAAGACATTTCAGTTGAAGTCGAAGACAACAAGTGGAAGGAAGAAAACATTCATGGCAGCGAAACCCAGTAAATTTTTTACCCAGATCGAAGACTGAAGATTCACCAGTGTAAAGTACTTACAAAGCTTTACACCGATTACGAGGAAGACTTTTTATCTTTACACTCTTTATCCGGACAATACCTTTTGTTTATGATTAAAGTACAAAAGTGTGTAAAGTTGGTTGTTTTAAAGTAAGACATGTCACTTTTAAAGTGACTTTATATGTTACTTTAAACAAGCATGTTAAGGAATTAAATAAAATTCCTTAAATGCTCTCAACCATATTTGTACGGCAAAGTTTATCCCAATATCTTTCTTTGCCTATAAATAAAAGACTTTGCACAACCAAGAAGTCATCTTTGCAAACCCGACTTTGCTCTTTTGGTGAACTTGTGCAATATTCTCTCAATCGCAAAAAGGAAAATTTCACAACTTTAAATGTTTTAATTGTTAAGAGGATTTCCATGTGTAGATCAATTGTATTTCATAGGTTGTTAGGATATTTACATATTTGTATTATCTTGGTTCCGCAACAACGTTGTATTTTATTTAGCATCAATTCTTAAAATACGTTGAAAAATTATATATTTGTCTCACCAGTTTATATTATTGTATTTATATTGCATTGTCATTTATTTACTTGTTTAACACACTTAATAAGTAAATCAACCAGTGAAAGTCCCAAGTTTGCAACGATTAAGTAATTAAACAACTAATGTAAATTACACTAAGAACATAAGACAAGAAAGTAAAGAAGTTTAATCATAAGTAACATAGATTAAACAGTGAATACATGGTCGGTTTTACAGAGAAATAAAAGAGAAAATATTGTTAAGTTTTTGACACACTAAAAACTTAACAATTATACAAAGAGAGAAAAACACACTAAGTGTAAATATGGCACACACCAACACTTTGCGGCTAGGTCAAGTGATGCTTTATATAGGAGAGAAAAGACATCACATGACAACCCAATAGATGTTGACACATGAAGGTTGTCAACCATCTATTGGCGTGTAAGGCTGGTCTTCAGTAATCTCTGGTTACCATCTTGTTTCTTTCCCAAAACGGTATGAAAGAGAAACACCTTAGTACCATTTTGGTACAAGGTCACATGTCTTCATTCTGATCTATCAACACGTGTCCTTGGGGACCAGCCTTCTTATCTTCATCTTCCCGCCCATATTTGACTTACAAAGCATGACGGTGAGTCATTGAACTTATCCTTTAACTAGAAGATAATTGATGGTCGATGAGAGCTCGCTGACAAAGTCACTCGCTGAGTCTTTCATCGAATCCATGACTCAACAATCTCCCCCTATTCGCTGAGGAGACTTAGCTGAGTAGAAGTCGCTTGAACTTTTAAAAGTAACAGGTAGAATGAGGGAATGCTGATATTATTTATATGACAAACAACTTTACAATAATCAGCATTACATGAATTATATAAGACTACTTAATCCCATTGAGATTCTTGCTTGGCCTCGATAAATGCTTTATCTTGTTGTCTTTCAGGCTTCAGCAGCTCTTGATCAATCATCTTTATAAACTCGGGATCATTGGAAGTCTGAGCACAATACTTCCTTATTTTTAGAAGGAAGGAAGAGGGAGCAATTCCAATTTCGTTTGTCCTGAAGAAGAGCTCATGACCATGGACATTGCAGAAGCAAAAACCTCTCAGCTTCTCATCATAGGTACCTTCCATAAAAAGAGTTCTGGAAGGCATCTTCAAATTTAGCAGCGGCTCCTCATCTATATCAGTCTTGGGAACCATTCTGAGTACAGTGGGGAGACGAGAAACTTGGGATCCAGACGCTGATCTCTTTGATCCAACTCTGGGTTGCTGAGGTGGAGGAGGGAAGGGATGTCTTGCAGCGCTGAGCAGAGAGTCTTTGACTTTATATTTCTGTTCCATTTTGCGAGTATGCTTTATCTGCTCACCTGCCATTTTGATCAACGGTTCATAACTCACAGCTGTCTTGTCCTTGACCAGCTTGTAGATTTCGATCCATTCAGTTGGCCCAAGTGTATCTTTAGTAACATTTTTCAGAGTATACAACTTGGGCACTCCTTTTCTTTGTAGGGTAAGATTCATCCCTTGTTGGGTTAGAGTGACCTTGACTGACATGATCTCTTCTTTTCTCTGCCTTATCTCCCTTGATTTGAGGTAGAGTCTTTGACCTTCTTCAAAGTTTTTCTTTTTCTTAGCGAAGAACTCTTCCTCATTTTTCTTAAGTGCTTCAAGACCACCAGACTGCTGAGCCAACATCTTTACTTCATCGTCAGCATCTTTTAATTCTTCACTAACAACCTGCTCACTTATAAATTTTTGAGAGAGCTCCTCTTCTCTCTTTTTCCTTTTTAGCTCCTCCTGAAGCACAACTTCTTCAGGAGTAAGTTCAGCAGTTGCTTGTGGAGTTGATGTTGTCTTGGGGAAAGCTCCAGACATCAGCTTTTCTTGTTGTACTCTAGCTGAAGTGGAAACTTTGGGTGGCTTGCTTTGAGTAGCCATAGCTGCTTTACCCTTATCAGCGTATTTCTTCTCAAGGGCAGCGTGGAACTCAGCGGTAGGCTTGAAGATAGAGACATTGATTGGTCTCGCTGGAATACTCTCAGCAGCGACCATTTTCACAACACTCGCTGGCACATCCTCAGCGGTGTTTGAACTTTTCTTCTTTTCAATATCAGCTGCCGGTTCAATAACCTTCTCAGCTTGCTCCCCCTCAACACTTGCTGCCGGTTCAACGACCTTCTCAGCTTGCTCCCCCTCAACACTTGCTGCCGGTTCAACGACCCTATCAGCACTTTCAGTTTCAGCTTGGGGAGCATTTCCAGAGTTTACATTTTCAGTTGCTGGGGCTTCTTCAGCAGTTTTCTCCCCCTTGGAAGCAGCTGAGGAACTAGCTACTTCCACTTTCTCTTTCTTGAGAAGTCCCAGCATTGTACCCATCATTTCCTTAAGATGCCCAACCTCTTCTTCAAGTTTTCGCTGCCTGCTGACAGATTCTTCAAGTAACTTCTTGTCAACAGCAACTTGGAAAGGAGTGTGAGAGAAGAGTTTATCTTTGAGAGAATTAATTTCTTGGGTGAGAGAAGTGTGAAAATCATCTTGATTTTTGGAAAAGAAGGAAACGGTATTATGAAGTTGGCGAAGGTGAGCAGTGAAAAGAATGTTGGATTGAGAGAGTTGTTGGAGAGAGGATAAAAGACCAGGCACTTCAGCGACATCCGCTGACTTAACTTCAGCTTTCAGTTTATCCAGCGATGCAGAGATTTTAGAGTTGGAATTGCTGACTCTCTGCATGCTGTGGTGAAGCAGCTTTTGATTCCTCCTAAATAGATCTGCATTGGACAGGGTGTCAGCATGTTGCTTTTTGGTGATGCCAAACACTCTGTCCTTCAGCTCAGCTAGCTCATCGAGCAATTCATTGTTTCCAGAAACCAATTCTCCAAACTTGGCCAATGCCCAGTGTTCATTTCGGCCATTTTATCTACCAACCATGCATATAGATAACCATGCCTGTTTCCTTGACTTTGCACAATCTGCAGTCTTCTCAACATTTCTTGCAATTGATAAGTTTCAACATAGTCAAGACCAGGCACATTCACAGCAGTGAAAGCAGTGGTGGCTTCATCAGCAGAGGGAACCTTGAGATCCTTCAAAGAGATAGGATACGTAGAGCAAGGTACCTTGAAAAAGTCTGGATGGTGCAATGAGGGCACTTCCATGATGATTTCATCATCAACATCCTCTTCTATATTAAAAACATCAGCCTTGTGGATGTGCTCTAGACAAATTTTCATCCTCCTGAGGAGTTCATTATCATCCAAGGCTGGCACATAATCTCCAAAGTGCCCAATTTGTTCATGAGAGGCAGTGGGCCTTGGTGAGTAAGAAGGAGGTGGAGGCATATCCGATAGTGACACTGGACCATCTTCAAATTCAGTTAGTGGTGAGGAGATTAACAGATAGCCCATATCAGCATCCAGAAAACCACTGACCATTTCTTCTTCATTTTCTTCAGTGGCAGCGAGTTTGATTTCAGCCTCATCATCTTGTTGGCTAAACTCGCTGCCTAACTCTTCATCACTTACATTATCATCTTGAGAAACATTTGTCTCGGTCCCTGCACAAACAGTTTCCGAGACAGTAGAATAGATTTGGGTAGGGGAACCTGGTGCCTCAGTCTCAGTGTGTTGTTCCACCAAGACCTCATCGGCCGTAGAATGTGTTGTCTCTAGCATCACCTGTGATCTGGCTGCTGACAACGACTCAGAAGGGTTTTGAGAAGAAGGGGAAATATTTGGAGGGGTTGGACTTTGACCTCTAGTGGGTTGGGGTGACCCAATATCTTCACCAACCTCGCCTACAGAAGTTTGAGGTGGCTGCCTGCTGTTCCCATTTGTCTCGTCAACAGCCTGTTGGGAGGCTGCTGATGGGGTGGCTTGGGTACTAGTGTCCATGGGCGCTGTGGACTTCTTAACCTTGGGGTTGCCCTTTGATACACTCCGCTTACGTTTTGGGACGTCAGCGGAGGGTGAAGATTGTATATTTTGTGTTGAGGATGCTGCCTTAGATTTACTTTTGGTCTTTTTGGAGGCTTTGGAGGTCGCTGGGGGGTTTTCCAGCGAGCCAGCCTCTAAAGGCATTTGAGCATCCACAGCGACCGTATCAGCCACTTCATCAGTAGGAAGTGCTGCCTCCCAGTCGCTGTCTTTGGGGTATAAAGAAGAGTCGAGAGAGAAAAGTACCTCTTTTATATGTGAAGTGAGGCGAGCAACCAAGTGTTCAGCTGGTTGCTTGTAAATATTGTTTCCAACCCTCGCTGTTGGAATTGTTGAAGCATTTGGCAGCACATACTCATCACCCAGCGCCTCCTTGAAGATTAAAGAAAAGAGTCTTGTAAAAGGCACTGTGTGAGACCTATTGTTCATGTTGACCTTGTTCTTCATATCATTGAAGATCAACTGAGCATAGTCTACAAATCTCCCTTCAGCCAGAGCATTATATATATATATATATATATATATATATATATATATATATATATATATATATATATATATATATATATATATATATATATATATATATATATATATATATATATATATATATATATATATATATATATATATATATATATATATATATATATATATATATATATATATATATATATATATATATATATATATATATATATATATATATATATATATATATATATATATATATATATATATATATATATATATATATATATATATATATATATATATATATATATATATATATATATATATATATATATATATATATATATATATATATATATATATATATATATATATATATATATATATATATATATATATATATATATATATATATATATATATATATATATATATATATATATATATATATATATATATATATATATATATATATATATATATATATATATATATATATATATATATATATATATATATATATATATATATATATATATATATATATATATATATATATATATATATATATATATATATATATATATATATATATATATATATATATATATATATATATATATATATATATATATATATATATATATATATATATATATATATATATATATATATATATATATATATATATATATATATATATATATATATATATATATATATATATATATATATATATATATATATATATATATATATATATATATATATATATATATATATATATATATATATATATATATATATATATATATATATATATATATATATATATATATATATATATATATATATATATATATATATATATATATATATATATATATATATATATATATATATATATATATATATATATATATATATATATATATATATATATATATATATATATATATATATATATATATATATATATATATATATATATATATATATATATATATATATATATATATATATATATATATATATATATATATATATATATATATATATATATATATATATATATATATATATATATATATATATATATATATATATATATATATATATATATATATATATATATATATATATATATATATATATATATATATATATATATATATATATATATATATATATATATATATATATATATATATATATATATATATATATATATATATATATATATATATATATATATATATATATATATATATATATATATATATATATATATATATATATATATATATATATATATATATATATATATATATATATATATATATATATATATATATATATATATATATATATATATATATATATATATATATATATATATATATATATATATATATATATATATATATATATATATATATATATATATATATATATATATATATATATATATATATATATATATATATATATATATATATATATATATATATATATATATATATATATATATATATATATATATATATATATATATATATATATATATATATATATATATATATATATATATATATATATATATATATATATATATATATATATATATATATATATATATATATATATATATATATATATATATATATATATATATATATATATATATATATATATATATATATATATATATATATATATATATATATATATATATATATATATATATATATATATATATATATATATATATATATATATATATATATATATATATATATATATATATATATATATATATATATATATATATATATATATATATATATATATATATATATATATATATATATATATATATATATATATATATATATATATATATATATATATATATATATATATATATATATATATATATATATATATATATATATATATATATATATATATATATATATATATATATATATATATATATATATATATATATATATATATATATATATATATATATATATATATATATATATATATATATATATATATATATATATATATATATATATATATATATATATATATATATATATATATATATATATATATATATATATATATATATATATATATATATATATATATATATATATATATATATATATATATATATATATATATATATATATATATATATATATATATATATATATATATATATATATATATATATATATAATATATATATATATATTAACAGTTGTAACCAACTGTTTTCGTATATATACGATTATAATATATATAAAAAACATTTTTGTGAGTAACGTTTTGATAAAAGGAAGAAAAATAATATCTACAAATACTTGAGTATACGCCGTATTTGCAGACATCACCTGTCAATCAGACTGTCATATACAGACAAATGACGTGATCAAGGCAGAAATCGAGGTGACCTTTCAGTTTGAATTTTAAAAACATTTTTGTGAGTAACGTTTTGATAAAAGGAAGAAAAATAATATCTACAAATACTTGAGTATACGCCGTATTTGCAGACATCACCTGTCAATCAGACTGTCATATACAGACAAATGACGTGATCAAGGCAGAAATCGAGGTGACCTTTCAGTTTGAATTTTAAAAACATGTGGTTCAAAATTCTGCCACGTCGCTCACATAGTTACTCACAAACATTTAGTTTCAGAAAATATTCTATGTTTTATTAACTGAGAAATTAAGGTTTAGAAAGATATTTAACACAATTAAATGCCTCTTACTTCAGTATCCTTTTGAGAAAAGAAGTTTGGGTGCTGATGACATTTAATTATTTTGAAAGACCACATGCTGGAAGATGTTCAGCATGTCTAATGTTTTGTCAGCGACTTCACAACTAACGTTGGTCGCTGACTACAGTTTTTGGCAAACTGTCAGCCATCAACGGATTTAAGAAGTCTTTACCAGAGCCGTTTGCTACTGGACTAGATGAAGACTTTTAGCTCTCCATTGCTTTTATTTTGCTTTTTCCCAAAGCAACAGGGATCAACGGATTTAAGAAGTCTTTACCAGAGCCGTTTGCTACTGGACTAGATGAAGACTTTAAGCTCTTCATTGCTTTAGGTTCAGCGAGTAAGACGGACTTAAACTCGCTGAGTTAGCTTACATGATAAGTCATGTTGCTGATTCCCCATTTAGCATTCCTAACTTGCTGACAAGCAATTTGAATCTAGTTTCATCCAATGGTTTAGTAAAGATGTCAGCAATTTGAATCTAGTTTCATCCAATGGTTTAGTAAAGATGTCAGCAATTTGATCATCAGTTGGAATGAAATAGATTTCAATATCACCTTTCATGACATGGTCACGAATAAAGTGATATCGAATATCAATATGCTTAGTTTTTGAATGCTGAACAGGGTTGTGTGTAATAGCAATAGCACTTGTATTATCACACATGATTGGAATTTTGGTATATTCCAAATCATAATCAGCAAGCTGATGTTTCATCCAAAGAATTTGGGCACAACAGCTCGCTGCAGAGACATATTCTGCCTCAGCGGTGGAGATGGAAACTGTGTGTTGCTTTTTACTAGTCCAACTAGTCAGCTTCCCCCCCAACAGTTGACATCCTCCACTGGTGCTTTTGCGATCAAGCATGCAACCAACATAGTCGGAGTCAGAAAATCCAACCAACTCAAAGTTGGAATCTTTTGGGTACCAGAGACCCAGCGTGGGTGTACCCTTAAGATATTTAAAGATACGCTTGACAACAAGAAGATGAGACTCACGGGGAGAGGCTTGATAGCGAGCACAGAGGCATGTTACAAACATGATGTCTGGTCGACTCGCTGTGAGATACATTAGCGAACCGATCATGCCTCTATAGTGAGTAGGATTCACATACTTACCACCTGGGTCAGCATGGAGATTATTAGGAGGGGACATGGGAGTTCCTTTTGGAGTGACATGAGTGAAGTCAAATTTGTGCAACATATCCCGAATATATTTTTCTTGATTGATAAATATTCCAGTTGGAAGCTGCTTAATTTGTAACCCTAAGAAGAAGGTTAATTCACCCATCATACTCATTTCAAAAGTGCTAGACATAAGAGCGCTAAACTTTTGACAGAGTTTTGTCGATAGGGAACCAAAGATGATGTCATCGACATAAATCTGAACATACAGAACATCAGCTTTCTTCTTATAGATGAAGAGAGTGCTGTGTATGGTTCCTCGACGAAAGCCATGGTCAAGAAGAAAGGTAGACAATGTGTCATACCAAGCTCTAGGAGCTTCTTTAAGACCATATAAAGCTTTATTTAGCTTGTAAACATAGTGAGGATGCTTTGGATCCTCAAAGCCAGGAGGCTGCTTAACATAGACTTCCTCATCAAGAGCACCATTTAGAAAGGCACTCTTGACGTCCATTTGATAGACAGTGAAGCCTTTGTAGGCAGCGTGAGCAAGAAAGAGACGAATTGCCTCAAGGCGAGTGACTGGAGCAAAGGTTTCATCATAATCAATGCCTTCAGCTTGAGTATAACCTTGAGCAACCAGTCTTGCTTTGTTTCTAATAACTACACCAGCTTCATCCATCTTATTCCTGTAAACCCATCTAGTGCCAATGGGTTCCTTATAGGGAGGAGGAACAAGAAACCAAACGTGATTTCTTTCAAATTGTGTCAATTCTTCTTGCATGGCTTCCACCCAAGAAGGATCAGCCATGGCTTCGCCAATATTGGCAGGCACAATTTGAGATAAGAAATTGACATAGAGACAAGTATTACTTGTCGCTGAGCGAGTTTGGACACCATTGTGTGGATTACCAATCACATGGTCAAGAGGGTGATCAGCAGTCCATTTGAGTGCTGTGTATGGTTCCTCGACGAAAGCCATGGTCAAGAAGAAAGGTAGACAATGTGTCATACCAAGCTCTAGGAGCTTCTTTAAGACCATATAAAGCTTTATTTAGCTTGTAAACATAGTGAGGATGCTTTGGATCCTCAAAGCCAGGAGGCTGCTTAACATAGACTTCCTCATCAAGAGCACCATTTAGAAAGGCACTCTTGACGTCCATTTGATAGACAGTGAAGCCTTTGTAGGCAGCGTGTGCAAGAAAGAGACGAATTGCCTCAAGGCGAGTGACTGGAGCAAAGGTTTCATCATAATCAATGCCTTCAGCAGATGTCTCACTTGAGAGATCTCCTAGAGCTGAACAGCTTTCATCAAAAGTAACATGAATTGATTCATCTACTTTTTGAGTGCGAGTATTGAAAACTCTGAAAGCTTTACTAATAGAAAAATATCCCAGAAAGTAGCCATCATCAGCTTTGGGATCAAACTTACACAAATGATCCTTATCATTCAGGATGAACACTGGACATCCAAAAACATGGAAATATCCAATTTGGGGTTTCTTACCCTTAAGAATTTCATAGGCAGTCTTGTCATGTCGCTTGACAATAAGACACCTATTTTGAGTGTGGCAAGCAGTACTAACTGCTTCAGCCCATAATTTACTAGGAAGGGAGGACTCACTGAGCATAGTTCGAGCAGCTTCAATGAGAGTTCTGTTTCTCCTTTCAGCTACTCCATTTTGTTCAGGAGTTCTAACAGAAGAGAAGTTTTGTCTAATCCCTTGATCAGCACAAAAACTCTCAAGAGTGTGGTTTCTGAACTCAGTGCCATGATCGCTTCTGAGTTCTTTAACACGTATGCTGTTGAGGTTTTCCATCTTTTTAATGAAATTAATTATTTCCTCAGCAGCATCACTCTTAGAATGAAGAAATATTGTCCAAGTATATCGTGAATATTCATCCACAATGACTAAGGTGTATTTGCTACCCCTTAGACTTTGGACATTCACTGGACCAAAAAGGTCCATGTGAAGTAGATGGAAGCAGCCATTTATAGAATTGGCTTGTTTAGTTTTGAAGGTGGCTCGGTGGCTTTTTCCCTTTTCACAAGCACCACAGAGCCTATCCTTCTCATAAGTGAGAGGAGGAAGGCCTCGAACAAGATTTTTCTTGGCTATAGAATTGATTGTTTTGAAGTTCACATGCGACATACGCTTGTGCCACAACCAATTGATTTGAGAAGCAGCTTTTGAGAAGAAGCAGGTCTCACTGTCAGTTTTGACAGGAGTGAAATCTACCAAGTAGATATCTCTCTTTCTAGGAGCGACCAAAACTACTTCTTTATTTACATTAATTACTGTGCCTTGATGCTTATCAAGGATAACCTTGTAGTCAGCATCGCACAGTTGACTGATGCTGATCAGATTGTGTTTCAAGCCGTTCACGTAAGCGACCTTAGTGAACTTGATTAGCCCATTAGAGAGAGACCCATATCCTTCAGTTTGGCCAGTAGAGTTGTCACCAAACACAACTGTGGGACCATCAGTCGCCACAAAGTTATCCAGCAGGTCCTTGGATCCAGTCATGTGTTTTGAACAGCCACTGTCCAAATACCACACTTCTTTTCCTAGCGAGGCCTGCATGGATAACAATAGAAGGATTTAGGCAGAATCAGGATTTTCTCCACTGACGGTATCATCAGTGGAGAGAGGAAGATGAGCATAATTATCATCATCAGTAGAGAGAGAAAGAGGGGCTCTAGGATCAGCGTTCTCATCAACTGGAAAATTTTCAACGAGTTGATGAGCAGGAAGCATGTCACGAGTAACCTCATGTGTGAAGAATTGATCTTCAGAGGTATAAGTGACAGTGTTTCCAGTGTCTAGAACAAACATGTTGCTGATCTGATTATCATTCCCATATTCAACCAGAACTCTGTCGAAACCATTTGAAATGATCTCTTGAGAGTGGGGAATGGAAATTCGCTGAGAGGCAATGAATTCAGCAATGTTGTCCTGATTAAGAACAACTGCTTCACTCGAGCTGACATTTGACTCAGCTGGAGGAGTTTGCTCAGCGATTACAGAGGAGGGATGAGCAGCAGAAGCTGAGGGTAGATTTGGCTGAATGACTACTTCAGGAGGATTCCTGGAGTCTTTGTCATTGCAGTCAGCAGCAATGTGTCCTCTTTCACCACATAGATAACATTTTCTTCCAGCATTCTGACTTTGAATCAGAAATTCCTTGAGTTGTGAGGACAAGTCGTTGACACGCTTACTCAACTCACATATCTCATGATTGGAGGAAGAGGTTGATGCTACTGAAGGGGTCTTTTTCTTCCTAGACTGAAGAGGAAGAGTCTTGGGAATAGGGCCAAGAATGGACTTGCCCTTAGATTGAGCATTTGAAGAGGAAGGGCCATGATTATTCTGAACAACTCGCTGACCTCCTTGCTGAGGAGGTCTGACTTGCTGAACAGGCCTGAGTTGCTAAGAACTATGATGAATTTGAGCAACTTGCTGACCTCCTTGCTGAGGAGGTCTAACCTGCTGAACCGGTCTTGGTTGCCGAGGGACAAAAGTTCCCTTTGGGACATAGACAGAATTAGGTTGCTGATAACGAGCATCAGCAAACCTAGCTCGTCTATTCATCAGGCGATCATGCATAACAGACTTTCTGCCAGCATGAGAAGTATTAGAAGAAGACGAAGGCTGAGACGCAGGGCGTTCAGCGACTACTGAGGGAACAGAGTTCTCAGCGGGTTGACTAACAGACACAGCTCGCTGAGGAGTGCTGTAGTCATATGGAATAGCGACCTTGCTTCTTCTAAAAGGTTCAACACTGAAACCACCATTGGGCTTAACAGTCAAGAGCTGAGGAGCAAGGGGCTTGAAACCATCACTTGAAGAATTTCCTTCAAATGTTTGGGAAGAGGAATATTGAACTCTGCCTTCATTGGGCATCATATCAATGATAGGATGATTAGGGAAGACAGTTTTAGCAAAACTAGCTGATGAGCTAGTTTCAGCTTGCGAGGAAGAAGAAGTGCTGGGAGAGGGAGACTCATCATTCAGTTCAGAGTGATAGTCATTTCCTTTGATAAAGTAATTTTTCAGCATTTCCTCAGGAGATGCCTCAGCACTTGGAGGAATCCTCTCTTCAGGAGCAGGACCGTCGCTGAACATATTAGTTATGACAGCGGTAGTTTCATAGTCACCACCAATGATGGCTTTAATTTGAGCGGGCACCTGCTTACTGAAAATTTGGTCATGGAGCCTGGAGGCTTTAGACCAAGAGGTGACAATCTTCTCAAGGTCAGCGACCTGATTTTTTAGCTTCTCATTGGATACAGAAAGAGTTTGGTTAAGAAGCTTTTGAGACTCAAGCTCAACATGGACATTTCTTAGGTCCTTGAGCTTGTCAGCTTTGACACTTAACTCAGCACTAACTGAGTTAAGTTTAGACTGAAGGTCAGCACGGATTGACTCGACGTATTGAATGTCACAAGTAAGAGATTCAAGAATTGTAGGTTTGTCCTCTTCAGAGGCAGAGGAAAAAGTGCATACCTTCTTGATTGTGGCATTCACCCACTGACTGGAGCACACTTGATCCTTTGTCAGCGCTTGGTCATTAGCGAGTGCCATGAAGCAGATTGCATCTACGAAATCCTCACTGTCAGAAACGTCGGATTCAGCCCAGTCGTGTTCTTCAGCGACAAGACCTTTGGCTGGAGCTTTGGCTTCTTCCACATCAGCTATCTTAGCACGAAGCTCATAGTACTTCTTTTTGTATTCATCAGCAGGCTTGACAGAAGAAGAAGGCCTTGCTGACGAAGAAGAGGGCTTCGCTACCTGCAAAGAGGGAATAGAGACTTTGCATTCTTTTTGATAATGGCCTTTTCGACCACATCTCCAACACTCTTCCTGCGATTTGTCTACCACTGGTCTTTGGGAAGCAGTCGACCTACGACTGTTCCATTTCTTGGAATATCTTTTACCAGCGATAAGAGCAAATTGCATGAAATCCGAGAACATCTCTTATCTCTCCTCGAAATCGAGGTCATTGACAAGGTCCTGGATATGAGATGGGGTAGAATTTCTGTTGTTAACATGAATAGTGCTAACTTCAGCAGAGACCAAGGCAAGAGGGTCATGAGCATGAGGGACAGAAGATAGAGAAGAGGAAGAAGAAGAGCCAGCATGCCTTTTGGAATCAGCTTCAGCTCTCAAGTTTTGAGCGAGGGCTCTCTCTTCAAATTGAAGAGTGCCATAAAGTGATTCCAAGTCATGCTGTTTCAACTGCTTGGTGGTCCTTAAGATTTGTCTTAGACCTTGCCACTTAATGGGAAAGCTGTCGATGAACTTGTGGCATACTTCAAGCATATCATGCTCTATGCCAGCGTTCGTCATGTCATTCAGAAGACATTTAAAACGGTTATAAGTGCCATCCAGATTCTCATTAGGAAGAGAAAAGAATCCTTCATAGGCACGTTTCAAATCTATTTTCTTGGTAGCAAGAACATCTTCCGTACCATCAAATCTGATACAAAGATTATCCCACACCTTTTTTGCAGAAGAAAGTTTGATGACAGATTTCATAATATCATCGGGAAGGGTGTTGATAATAAGATTTCTCAACCGAGCATCCAGATTGACAAGCCTACGCTCATCATCTGTCCATTGTACTTCTGGTTTTATGAGCTCAGTGACAACCTCAGGAGCATCAGCGGTGGCTCCTGGTGTCCTGGTAACCAGAACCGGTACATATGGCCCTCTGGTCAGAATGGTCATTAAGTAAGGTTCAACTCCTACTATGTGTAGGAGCATTCTCTCTTTCCAAGATCCGAAATCATGAGTTTCGAATCTTGGTGGGATAGAGACATACCCAAAGTCTCTGGTATTAACCAGAGTAGGAACCGAAGCCATGTAAAGAAAAGGTTTTAAGAGAAAGAAAAGAAAAGATTTTAGATGCAGAAAATTAAAGTACAGAAAGAAAGATAATCTTGCAAACGCTTTTCAGATCAGTTTCAGTGTATCGAAACACTGCTCTGATACCAACTGAAAGTCCCAAGTTTGCAACGATTAAGTAATTAAACAACTAATGTAAATTACACTAAGAACATAAGACAAGAAAGTAAAGAAGTTTAATCATAAGTAACATAGATTAAACAGTGAATACATGGTCGGTTTTACAGAGAAATAAAAGAGAAAATATTGTTAAGTTTTTGACACACTAAAAACTTAACAATTATACAAAGAGAGAAAAACACACTAAGTGTAAATATGGCACACACCAACACTTTGCGGCTAGGTCAAGTGATGCTTTATATAGGAGAGAAAAGACATCACATGACAACCCAATAGATGTTGACACATGAAGGTTGTCAACCATCTATTGGCGTGTAAGGCTGGTCTTCAGTAATCTCTGGTTACCATCTTGTTTCTTTCCCAAAACGGTATGAAAGAGAAACACCTTAGTACCATTTTGGTACAAGGTCACATGTCTTCATTCTGATCTATCAACACGTGTCCTTGGGGACCAGCCTTCTTATCTTCATCTTCCCGCCCATATTTGACTTACAAAGCATGACGGTGAGTCATTGAACTTATCCTTTAACTAGAAGATAATTGATGGTCGCTGAGAGCTCGCTGACAAAGTCACTCGCTGAGGCTTTCAGCGAATCCATGACTCAACAACCAGTAATTTGGTCTAACGTTCACTGGTACCGGCTCCAGTCGAGTATAGTGAACTTATTGCAAAGAATTTCACTATTGACTTAGAGGTGTCTTCAGTAGTACCATCTCTTAAGCTGAGACTTAGAGTTTTCACCTCACTTTGAAGGATTGAACCTATGTCTATTGGTAACCCCTTTCATACGTGGGTCATGAGATCACAAATGACTGGTAGCGTTTGATCTATAATCAACTGATACTCATTAAACGTATTTGTGGGCATAGATAACTACTAGTGCTTAGACCCGCGCGATGCGCTTACAACCTTAAATAATGTTTTTAAGGTTAAATATAAGATTTTGGATTCAATCATGGTGCATTCGTGGTGAATTCTACATAAAATTTTGAAATATTAAAGCATGAAAGCAACAGAAATTTTTTTCTTTTTGAAAGGTGTGGATCAATTGCTCGCAACAGGGGATCTAGCTTACGTTGTCTTAACCGGGTCCGCGCTAGAGAGCCCCTCATCTTCAATACCTAGTAGGAGGAGAAACTACCAACTAAACCGCCCGAAGGCACGACATATAATTGGGATAAAACCATGCCCCCTTTGCAGGACTCAAACCCGCTTCACTGGAGGACTTTATTTGTAAAATTCCATGAAAATGTCTTTCTCATGTCTCGAACTCGAGACCTCCAGCATATAAAGTTGGTGCTCAACCACTAAGTTATAATAGAAAGTACGAAAGCAACAGAAAAATTAAAGATCATTCTTAAAAGTAGACTATTTTTATTCCTTATCATGACAAATAACCGCTTAAGTTTCTTCTCTTTGAGTCTATTTTTATTTCCACGTGGACCTTACACTTGTGGCATATAGACAAACCAATTGCAACCAATATAAAACTGTCCATTTTGACCCATGATTGTTACCTCACCCGCCCTTTTTGCCAACCTCTACTACAGTATATAGTATGTAAGTTTAAAATTGTGACAATAAGAATCAGTTTAGGCTTATGGTTTTGACGTGACCAGAACATGTTTTGATCCACAAGCGGCCCAATTTTTTTTCACTTCTAAAAATACATGTAATAACTACTTTTAGTTTACAAAGTAAGCTTCAAACCACACAACCAGAACCATTGCAATCCGTATAAAACTGTCCATTTTGACCCATGATTGTTACCTCACCCGCCCTTTTTGCCAACCTCTACTACAGTATATAGTATGTAAGTTTAAAATTGTGACAATAAGAATCAGTTTAGGCTTATGGTTTTGACGTGACCAGAACATGTTTTGATCCACAAGCGGCCCAATTTTTTTTCACTTCTAAAAATACATGTAATAACTACTTTTAGTTTACAAAGTAAGCTTCAAACCACACAACCAGAACCATTGCAATCCGTATAAAATTGCCCATTTTGACCCAAGCCATTCACCTGGCCTTGTGTGTGTGAAGAAAATATACAACAGATTCGGAAATGAAGATCAGAATGATATTGCAGCTAGTACATACATGCGAGTATTGATATTTACTAATGTATGTGTAGGTAAACGTTCCATTGTAGAACCACATGAAAAGGAGTTACCATAGTATAGGGGCTATATATATTTTCCCCATGAGTTGATTTAAGCATAAAACATGTTACATCATAAGGCAAGAGTTTGTATAAGGGACTATATATGGGCTTAATCTAATATCTATTGAATTGAGTTATCTATTCCAAAGTAACTGTAAAGTTTTTTAAAAATCAAAAATTAATAAAATGTCTCTAGTTCTATTATGACTAAACACATAGAATTGATCTGTCAAACCACGTAACTTCTGTCAATTTGCCCAATCTGACCCGACTATTCTCAACTCATACTTGAAATGCCAAACCGACTACACTTGCTAGAAGAGTACTTACCTTGGTGTGGGAGTTCAGCTCCTTGACCTCCCCTTCAAGTTTTCTGCCGTTTCCAATATCCTTCCCTTGTGACTAAACACCAAAACGAAACCACTTTAGGCGTTTTAAGTTTTCAAACACTCAATTTGAAATAAAGGAACACCAAGGCTATTTATACATCCAACACCACAAATAATCGACAACAATAAAACAAAACGAAGATACGACAAAAAACATTAAAAAAACCTGTTTATAGTTTCCCTTGTGACTAAACACCAAAACGAAACCACTTTAGGCGTTTTAAGTTTTCAAACACTCAATTTGAAATAAAGGAACACCAAGGCTATTTATACATCCAACACCACAAATAATCGACAACAATAAAACAAAACGAAGATACGACAAAAAACATTAAAAAAACCTGTTTATAGTTTCCCTTGTGACTAAACACCAAAACGAAACCACTTTAGGCGTTTTAAGTTTTCAAACACTCAATTTGAAATAAAGGAACACCAAGGCTATTTATACATCCAACACCACAAATAATCGTCAACAATAAAACAGAACGAAGATACGACAAAAAACTTTTAAAAAAAAAAGTTAAAAACCTGTTTATAGTATTTTATAACTCTGTACATCTAAATATGCTTGTACATAAAAACATATTAAAAGTTAATAATAACACATATACGTTCAGATGAACAAATCATTTCCATGGCTAATACTATCCAGTGCCGTCTCCGAGAATGAAAAATTTTTTCGAGACCTGGCTCGAGAATAAAAAGTGAGTCTCTAAAATTTTTTGGATAAATTTATCTAAAGCACCGGTTTCAGACTTTATAAACTCTACTTGAATTTTTCTCATTTTTCGTTTTTAACTACTAAGATAAATAATTTTTAGACATACCTAAATATTAACATTAATAATATTTATTGATATATAAGTAGAGCGTAGGACGATAATAATCATCTAAATTAATCAATAAATCGTAAAACATTTAAATACGGAAAAACAAACTACATATCGTAAAAAAACATTAAAAAAACCTGTTTATAGTTTCCCTTGTGACTAAACACCAAAACGAAACCACTTTAGGCGTTTTAAGTTTTCAAACACTCAATTTGAAATAAAGGAACACCAAGGCTATTTATACATCCAACACCACAAATAATCGACAACAATAAAACAAAACGAAGATACGACAAAAAACATTAAAAAAACCTGTTTATAGTTTCCCTTGTGACTAAACACCAAAACGAAACCACTTTAGGCGTTTTAAGTTTTCAAACACTCAATTTGAAATAAAGGAACACCAAGGCTATTTATACATCCAACACCACAAATAATCGTCAACAATAAAACAGAACGAAGATACGACAAAAAACTTTTAAAAAAAAAAGTTAAAAACCTGTTTATAGTATTTTATAACTCTGTACATCTAAATATGCTTGTACATAAAAACATATTAAAAGTTTTTATAAAACTAATAGGCCCCTAAAAAGACCGGGCCGGCTCGCTAGCACCCTCCGCACCCCCTAATGGCCGGCCCTGATACTATCTACAGGTTGGAACTGGGGCGTACAAAGAACCTCATATTCACATACTTAATAGTAATGACATCTACAACTGCATATCTTCACAAATTTACCATTTTAAGCAATATATTATGTTGTGCAACAACAACAACAACAACAACAACAACAACAACAACAACAACAACAACAACAACAACAACAACAACAACAACAACAACAACAACAACAACAACAACAACAACAACAACAACAACAACAACAACAACAACAACAACAACAACAACAACAACAACAACAACAACAACAACAACAACAACAACAACAACAACAACAACAACAACAACAACAACAACAACAACAACAACAACAACAACAACAACAACAACAACAACAACAACAACAACAACAACAACAACAACAACAACAACAACAACAACAACAACAACAACAACAACAACAACAACAACAACAACAACAACAACAACAACAACAACAACAACAACAACAACAACAACAACAACAACAACAACAACAACAACAACAACAACAACAACAACAACAACAACAACAACAACAACAACAACAACAACAACAACAACAACAACAACAACAACAACAACAACAACAACAACAACAACAACAACAACAACAACAACAACAACAACAACAACAACAACAACAACAACAACAACAACAACAACAACAACAACAACAACAACAACAACAACAACAACAACAACAACAACAACAACAACAACAACAACAACAACAACAACAACAACAACAACAACAACAACAACAACAACAACAACAACAACAACAACAACAACAACAACAACAACAACAACAACAACAACAACAACAACAACAACAACAACAACAACAACAACAACAACAACAACAACAACAACAACAACAACAACAACAACAACAACAACAACAACAACAACAACAACAACAACAACAACAACAACAACAACAACAACAACAACAACAACAACAACAACAACAACAACAACAACAACAACAACAACAACAACAACAACAACAACAACAACAACAACAACAACAACAACAACAACAACAACAACAACAACAACAACAACAACAACAACAACAACAACAACAACAACAACAACAACAACAACAACAACAACAACAACAACAACAACAACAACAACAACAACAACAACAACAACAACAACAACAACAACAACAACAACAACAACAACAACAACAACAACAACAACAACAACAACAACAACAACAACAACAACAACAACAACAACAACAACAACAACAACAACAACAACAACAACAACAACAACAACAACAACAACAACAACAACAACAACAACAACAACAACAACAACAACAACAACAACAACAACAACAACAACAACAACAACAACAACAACAACAACAACAACAACAACAACAACAACAACAACAACAACAACAACAACAACAACAACAACAACAACAACAACAACAACAACAACAACAACAACAACAACAACAACAACAACAACAACAACAACAACAACAACAACAACAACAACAACAACAACAACAACAACAACAACAACAACAACAACAACAACAACAACAACAACAACAACAACAACAACAACAACAACAACAACAACAACAACAACAACAACAACAACAACAAAAACAACAACAAAAACAACAACAACAACAACAACAACAACAACAACAACAACAACAACAACAACAAGAAAGGGTACCCAATCCCAGCATAAGCCGGGCTATGGGGGAGGTATGATGTAGACAGACCTTACCCTACAGTTATTTTCAAATTCCGAGAATTAAAAGACCCGCAAGATCAATAGAGAAAGACCTGAAAGCTTACCATTTTTATTATAGGCAAAAAAATGTTAAAGATTTCTATGAACTCGCTCGGTTTAGATAAATTCATAGGGCAATCTCCCATAGCAACCACGATTGTTAGGAACCACTAATGTCTGCAATAGGAAATAGGAAAAAATGGATCTGCAACAAATAATTTTATTTTTCATATGGGCATATGACACTATACACCTTTGAGTTATGCTTTTATCTTTGATGGGAAAATGGGGCTAAAAAAACACTTTGAAGGAACCAATATAAATGCATCAAAGCATGTTTGAAAATCAATTAACATATGTATTTCATGCCAAAATTACTAATCTAAATGACAACCATAATATATTACTTACCGAAGTTGTGTTGCTTCCATTCTATAAAACATTCACAATCTCCTACTGAAAATTGACACATTCAACACTTCATCTACAAACAAAAATACACATTTTGAAGTATAAAATCAAACCATATATACAAATTAACAACACAGTGATTATATAGTAAGTGGATATATATATGGGGGATGGGAATATAAGGCTGTTAGGTACCTAAGCTTAGGTGTGAAACACTCGCATATTGTTTTTTTAATCCATAAAATTCATGGGGGCCCAAGCATTTATTCATTAATCAAGAAATATTAAAAAATTTGTATGTGAGGGGTTCCACACCTAAGCTTAGGTGCCGGACAGCCTTATATTCACTTTTCCTTATATATATATTATATATATATATTATAAAATACTATATATAGGGGGACAATCAAATAAGAACAGTCTTAAAATAAGAACACGGTGAGAACACTTAAAAACTACATTTTGATGCATTAAAAGTCCATAAAACTAACATAGTGTATAACTAATTATCATTATTTAAGTGTTTAACAACACATTGGTCTGTCAAAATCGAGAAAATCATGTTTTTTGTTTTTTGCATCCATCTTGGATGCATATTCATCAAAATGATGCATCCAACAAAAAACGTGATTTTTTTCAATTTTGACGGATCAATGTGTTGTTAAACACTTAAATAATGATAATTAGTTATGCACTATGTTAGTTTTATGGACTTTTAATGCATCAAAATGATGTTTTTAAGTGTTCTCACCGTTCTTATTTTAAGAGTGTTCTTACCGGAGTGTTACCCTATATATATATATATACAAAGATTTATATACAAACAAAAAATATTGTATGGGATATATATATTATATACAAACAACACAGTGATTATATAGTAAGTGGATATATATATATACTTCAAAGATTTATATACACACAAAACCATATATACAAACAAAAATACACAATTTTGAAGTATAAAATCAAACCAAAAACCAGAACTTGATACATCAATGCCAGCAAGTACACCAATAACATGTGCACATAGATTTATTTAAAAACTTCATACGTCAATGCTAGAAGGTAAATTAACTGGACTTTGTGATCCATAGAATTTCTAAAGACGACTCACAAGTAGAATTGACCAAAGATCAAAATGCAGTGTGCCTTAAAAGGCTTTAATGAGCATGTAATACTCTATATAGGTTTCATTTAACCGTCTACGGTCTACACATCAAATCATACCTAATCTTTTATTAGTCTTCTTACTGTTGACTTTCGTGGAATGAGATGCGTTTTAACTTGATTTACGCAGCACTTTAACTGAAAATACAAAATCCAAAAAGTTAGAATAATAACATCAGCCAAATGCAACGGATTAAACAAATCAAACATATTCATATAAAGTGTAAAATCCCTCACACGATGGTTTAACCCACGAGTGTAAAATAACAAGTCAAGTATGAACTAGATTGGACTAGTATTACTTTAAATACAAATGCAAGAATATAAATAAAGTAATAAAGACTTAAAGCAATATTTAAGCAAGTAAATAAATGGTGGAACACAAATGTAATTTTCAAGTGTATTTTATTTATTGATGTTAAACAAAATACAAGATTGTTGCGGAACCTAGATATTACAAGTATGTAACTATCTAAACAATCTTTGAATTACAAGTGATCTATACTTGCTAAATAATCTCCTTGGATCGATATACTTAAAGTTGTGAAGTATAACTATTATGATCGAGAGTATTTTAACAAGTTCACCAAATTGCAAAAAGTAATTTGTACGAGGTATGTGACTTGGTATTTATAGGCAAATAAATTCAACAGTGAATTTATTATGCCGTACAAATATGGTTGCATGCATTTAAGGCAACAACTTTTATTCCTTAAATGCATTGGTTAAAGTACAAGGATAAAGTCATATTGATGTGACTTGTTATTCTTTTAACCAACCACCTTTACACACGTAATGTACTTTTATCAATAGACAAATGGATTGTCCGTGTAAAAGTGTGTAAAGGCAAAAGTCAATTCCTCGAAATCAGTGTTCAGACTTGTAAGGTCTAGAACACTGACAAAGCTCCAGTCAGGAGATCTGGTAAGACTGTCAGTGGGCTCCACTGCTTGTCAGTCTTCTTTCTTCAAACTTTAGTCTTTGACTTCAGTGAGAATGTCTTCAGTAGAAACGATCTTGACTGGAGTGAAGTCCAGTGAGCTAATCTAGTGGAATCCAGATTCCTGTACAAGTAAACAGCTCACTGGTCTTCTATTATTTCTGGACAAATCTTCAGTGCCACTCCAGTCTTCAAGTCTGGAGTGGGTCCAGTAAATCTTGACCTAACATAAAGAAAATGGAAATTAACATGGACGATGAAGGAGACATCTTCTTAGTTCAAACCTGAATCAACCAAGACCAAACGATGATGTTTCAACATGAGAAAATATCTAAGAAATTGATAATACTACAAATCAAAAAAATAAACAGACAATATATGCACAGTTTGATATGCCATCACCAAAATCTCAATTAGAATAATTAGCAAAAATAATAGTAACAAAATAATACCTTGGAATCATCCTTCTTGTCAATCAAATGCCAGAGAAAGAGAGAGGGGTGTTGTTGACTCAGAAAGATGAATTTGGTTTTCCATAATTTGGAAAAGTCGAATTGTTAAGGAGAGAGAGGGGGAGAGAAGAGATAATGAAATACAGAGCGAAACAGTTAGGGGTTAAAATATATGAATGAAGGGGACGTGAGTGAGAAGATTGAAGTAACTGATCAGCCCAAATATCTTGTTGACTTGTGGCTGCAATAAGAAACACTCAGTGTGGCCTTTATTCCAGCCTAAGATGAACCCTAAAACCATACAGCCAACTTGTAACGCCCCTAATTTTCTTAACAATACAAAATGATATCAATGAACTAAAAGGCCAAAAGGGCGTTAATCTTATTCAAAATCAAACTAAAGTCAAGCCAAAAGTCAACTTGACAAAATATTCAAAAGCACTACTTCTTGAATTAATCTCTAAAGCAAAAGGGGTGCTAAGTCCACTTCTATCTACTCTCTTCTCTCGTCCCCAAAGCCCGCTTGATCACCTGCCGTATAAGAAAGAAAAAGGAATACGGCTGAGCAAAAAGCCCAGTGAACGGATATGACAAAAGCAGAAATAAATATGAAATGCGGAGACGTATATTTAAAAACAAATTTATTACCTTAACAAACTTATTTCAAATCAAAGTACACATACGCATAGCTTCACAAATACCTTATACATTAACAAATCAAAGTATACTAGAAAACCAAGCTTCATAAAATAATGCACATAAGAGTCAAACAAAATTACTTATCAAAGGGCCGAATGAAATCATAGGGTAGCTACTCCACTAATCATTCATTTATGGTGCCAAACGTTTCGTATGACACTACGATAAACGTCCACCGTCAAACTTATCAAAATATGCCTAGGACCGATCCATAGGCCTCCTATCAAAATATAATATCAAAGTACACATAACCACTCGGTGGTCATCAAAAGGAGACGTCGTAGATCAAATCAAATACACCGCTACGGCCGGTGCCACGCCATCGGTGTCACAATGACGCGCCCATGGGACCTCCATGGATAGGTTACTCTTATATGCACATCTTAAGAAACCGTTTTGACCGACTTTTATGCTTAAATATATCGAATATGTTTCCAAATGACAAAATGAGTTTTGGGACTAGTAAATAACTAAAAGTATATATATTTTGAGACATTTTGAATATTGACTTAAAACCACATCTTTGTCCACCCAATTCATACAAAATTCTAATGGAGTCATCATGACTTATAATATGCGACTGTATTAAATTATCGGGTCAAGGAATATTCGATGGACATATCATGAATCACAAATGCGACTGTATTAATCTTTCGGGGCCAATTAATATGATTCATAATATGCGACTGTATTATATTTCGGCCAACGAATATTCAAGGGACATATTAGTGTACAAATCATCACATCAAATGTAACACACCAAACCCACCTTTTCGGGACAACTTTCGAATCGGGTTTCAAGAGATGGTTTTGACACAACTATAGATAATAAAATGTTATGACTTCCCAATTCACAATTATGAAGGCAACATCGTTAGTACATCAAAATGGAGAAATCATAATCTTATACAAAGGCTGACAAACAAATAATATTTCAAATAATATATATACATATAGATATAAATAATACCTTATTCAAACAAAGTTTTGAGAAGAAAGATTTTACCGGAAGGAATCCTAATACCACCTAGAATATCCGTACTATTATATATATAACAAATAAAGTTTTGAAGGAAAGAATTGTACCGAAAAGATCCTAATAGCAACTAGAATATCCGTACTATTATATATATATATAAATAAACAAAGTTTTGAAAGAAAGGATTGTACCGAAAAGCTCCTAATAACCTCTAGAATATCTGTACCTTATCTCTGATCAGGACAAGTTCTTAAATACTCATCTTTCGTTATGCAGTACTATATCATTATTAAAAGATTATAACCTTACAAAGCTAAATTTATTTATTTATTTATTTTTATTTTTATTTCAATTATTGCGTGTAAAACTTTTGATGTAGTTTATAAAAGTCACATATCTTAAATTGATGGTACGTTTCAAAAGTACGAGTACTAATTCAATTCGAATTTATCATAAGTAAATTTATAATTTAACTGTGTAACGAAATCCATGATCACGTAACAAATGTTAATACCGTAATGTAAATAGTTTGAATAATAATAATAAAAAGAATCCAAAACTTACAGTACATGATTATTGGAACTAGCTTTATAATAAAAAGTAATAGTAAGGATACATAATTACATTGATAAAATAATGTTATATAATATAATACTAATAATGTAATTGTAAGCATGCAGCCTTCTTCTTTGTTCATACGCAGTCGACCGGAAAATCATTTTTTTAAAAACACTTGACCATTAATTTGCAAAAGGTACATAATAGTATAGTTTTAATATGGTTAAACCCATCCATACCGATTCAAAACTTCGTTGCGCTAAGTAATACTCATTTTAAACTCGAAAAGAGAAACTCGACTTCGACATCTTAAAGTTTAACCATTAATATTATTCGTTTAATGTCAATAGCAACTAGTATAAAGATCGATATTCAAATTGGTTAATCGGACTATTGATAAACGCCTAAAGTACATGATTTTAATGGATAAAATTGGATCACTTTGTGCTTGTTAATAGACGAGTAGGGCATTTTTATGTTTGTTTAAGTGTTTCAGGTCATTGGTAATAATTTGGAGCTAATCGAGTCAAGAAACAAGTCAAGGAACCAAGAAGCAAAAATCTGGAAAATGGAAGACATAGGGGGCGTACCCTACGCCAGTCATGAGCGTAGGTTATGCCAGGCAAAACTGAAGGGCGTAGGTTACGCCTAGGAAGGCCGTACCTTACGCCAGTTGCTGTGCAGAAAATCCGAATTTTTGGGTTTTAATTAATTTTCAGTTTATATGACTTTTATGGACGACTTGGGAAGTTATCCTTCATATTTTTCACACACAATAGCAGTTCCAGAAGTTCCCAAGACCCCAAAATCACTACCATATCACAATTCCATGGAGATCATAGCCAACATTGAAGAATCATTGATGAAGATGATAGGCTAGGTTTTCTTTTGATCATTCTCATGTGAACAATTATGTAAGCCATTTATGTTCAACCTTTCTCATATTCATGTTGGATTAGATGTTTAATTCCTCATTAGTCTTTTACATCTAATGTTGTTTGGATTGTTTGAATGATTACTTGTTTATGACTTTGAATGAAATTCATCTATCATTTGATTTTAATTTGTTAAGTAATCATTGATTATTGAATGAATCTCTCATGAACTTGTAATTTTACTTTAAGGAATTAGAAATCTAGTTGTGTCAATTCCCCGGTTTTCGTTATCGTGAATCATCACAACCGTTTAATTTAATTCTTGAGTTCATTCAATCCAAACACTATAACGAATCATGTCTATGTGATTTCCAACGAATATAAGTTAGGTTACATATTTGAAAGCATAATTGGGAGCATGAGAATGGTCTACTTTTTATTTAATTGAATTATTTTGTTAAGTTCATAATCAATTTTAGTTGTTAATCAAATCAATCAATCAATCAATTTTAAGTTTATGTCTAGTTTACTTAACTTTGTAAATTGTTTAACACTTTCCCATGATTCCCTGAGGATACGATACTCGACTTACCTATACTAGTTATAGGTATTTAGTTTATATTTTTGATCGGTCCAACGGCATCGATCAAATTTTGGCGCCGCTGCCGGGGAATCGGTGTGCAAAGTGTTAAAATTTGTTTTTAAATTAGTTTACTTAAAATTTTCAGAAAAATACAAAAAGAATTAGTTTAGTTTTAGTTAGTAGTTGTTTATTTCCTTTTAATTTTTGTAGTTCAGTGTTACCCGAGGTGTGTTGCTTGTGTAGATTACAGGTTGTTTATGCATACGAGGTATTCAAAGAAGAAATCACCTTTGTTGTTTGATCCGGAAATTGAGAAAACAGCTAGGAGAAACCGAGTACTTCACCGTGCAACCATGAGTGACCCCGGTAACTCACAAAGAAACATTCCACCTACCGGAACTCCACCACCAATCATCCAACCCACCGGAATTCAACAAGAAACCAACCTTGACCCAAACAACCAACTTCTAAACCAACATCAACAACAAAACCCACCCCGATCCGTGAGGAGTGGTTTCACAACTCCTCACCGATTTGGAACACCAACCTATGTTGGAGATGGATCACGGTATATGGAGGAGTCGGTGTATGATAGAGTTGATAATTGGGACGATGGGAGGTTTGATGATCATTCGGATGGGTATGATTGGAATGATGGGGAAGATTATGTACAACCACAAAACATTCAATACCCCCAATATAACCAACCTCAATACATCAACCAAAGAGTTCCTCAAGGACCACCACCACGTCAATACCGTCGTGGAATTCCACTCAATCACCAACCACATAACCGTGCCATGCCAAACATGAACTATCAACCTCCACCACAAGGAGTTGATAGTCATTTCCGACCCGCCATAGCCATTAATGCTTCACCTATAGTACCACCGGTTTTGAGGGGTAGAGCTTTTGAAGTTAGACCTCAATGTTTGAGTATTTTGCCAAGTTTCTATGGGAAAGCAACGGAGGAGCCTTATTTGCACTTGTCGGAGTTCGAGGCTATTTGTGGAACTATTGGAGGGCAAGGATTTTCACCGGATGAAGTTAAACTAGTCTTATTTCAGTTCACTTTGAATGATAAAGCAAAGCAATGGTTCTTAGCATTGCCATCGGGTAGTATCTTCACATGGGCTGAAATGCAACAACAATTCTTGGATGAGTATTACACCATGCAAAAGACTAGTGATGCAAGGACTTCCATTAGAACTTTTCAGCAACAATCGGGTGAAACATTTCATGAATCATTCAAGAGGTTTAATGAGTTGTTGAGAACATGTCCACACCATGGGATTGCCAAATGGGAGTTGATCACGGCTTTCTATGATGGTTTATTACCGGAAGAGAAAAGAGATGTGAATTCAATTAGCAATGGAACTTTCTTGACTAATCCCGAAGATGTTGATTGGGAATTCTTGGAGAAAATGAGTGTGAATTCAAAAAGGCAAGCTCAATCGAATAGGAGAGCAAGGCATCCAATAGCTTCTACTTCATTAACAAGTGATCAAGCCACGAAAGATCGACTTGAAGCTTTGGAACGAAAGTTTGCTAAGTTGGGGAAAACTAAAAATCAGGGTGTTGCTCAAGTTTCTCAAGAATACACGATTTGTGAAAGTTGTGATGAACTTGGACATACGGCTTTGCAATGTCCATTGGTCTCGGAACATGTTGAAGAAGTGAATCAAGTGTATGGGGAAAAGAGGCAATTTGACATGAACTCCAACACTTATCATCCGGGAATGAGAAACCATCCAAATCTTCGGTATGGAAATTCTTCAAATCAACTTAACCCGAACTTTCAAGGAAAGAACCAAACCGGTGGAGTACCATCTCAACCATTCCAAGGCCGAAATTACAATCAAGAAAATTACCAAGGTGGCCAAAATCAGGGAGGATTCAATAGAGGCTACCCAAGGAACTATCAACAAGGTAATAATCAAGGTGGGCCTTCGGGAGGTAATGATGTGTCAACCCGGGAGATCATGGAGTACTTGAAAGAAATGGATAGGAAGAATGAGATTCGGGATAAAACGGTTGAGAGTTTGCAAAAGCAAGTTGGTCAATTGGCGGAGGATGTGTCGGAATTGAGGAAGAATCCGGGAAAGCTACCAAGTGATACGAAGATCAATCCACAACATCAAAGTGGCGGCTCAAAGAATGTCAAGAATGTGGAGATAAACAATGTAAGTCTTCTTCGTAGTGGCAAAGTTTATGATAATAAAGTTGTGCCTCCATCATCACTTGTTGATGGTGTGGTGGAGGATGTTGATGAGAATGAAGATAGTGAGCATGAACCGGAATTTGTTCTACCTAAACCAACTAAAAAAGTGTCTTTTAAAGAGGTAGAAAACAATAGGTCTAGTGGTAAATTTTTGAAAAACAAGGAAAGGATATGGAGGGTAATACCATTCCTTTTCCTTTGGCTTTGATTGATCCAAAACTTAGGCCTACACTTAAGAAAAGAGGTCCCCGTGAGGAAGAAATGTGGGAAATTTTTAAACAAGTGAAAATTAATATACCTCTTATTGACATCATCAAACAAGTTCCGGCTTATGCTAAGTATCTTAAGGAGTTGTGTACCCAAAAACGGCATCATAAGCTTCCAAAGAAAATTGTTTTAAATGAGGAAGTTAGTGCTGTTGTGATGGGTATACTCCCACCTAAACTCCAAGATCCGGGAGCGCCTTTAATTACTATTCAAGTTGGTGATTTCAAAATGAATAAGGCACTTTTGGATATGGGGGCGGGTGTGAGTATCTTACCGGGTATTTTGTATGATCAATATGACTTTGGACCCTTGGAAAAAGTCGACACCACCTTGGTGATGGCTGATTTGTCACTAAAACTTCCAAGAGGAATTGTCCAAGATGTCATTGTTAAAGTGGAGGACTTCTATTACCCCGTAGACTTTTTTGTACTTGATTTTGCACCAAGCGGTAATGTTAGGCAGCCCAATGTCATCATGGGTAGACCCTTTTTGGCCACCGCTAATGCATTAATTGATTGTAGAAGGGGTACGGTTGAAATGACTTTTGGCAACCGTAAGATAAGATTGAATGTTTTTGCTAGTGTTCCTAACCCCGTAGTTAGTGACGAATGCTTTATGGCGGACGTCATTGATGAGTGTATTCCTCATGAAAATGAGGAAGACACACGGGAGAATTGTGCTTTGGTTGACAGGTTAATCTTGGAGTATAGTGAAACATTGAAGAAGGAAGAAACGTATTGGGAGATTATGGCAATTCAAGAAGGTAGACCACCATGGACTCATTTAGTGGAAAGTCTACCGGACCATATTGACACCCATCTCAAGCCATCAATCGAGAGTCCACCACAAGTTGAGTTGAAAGAGCTCCCATCTCATTTGAAGTATGCATTTTTGGGAGATGAAAAGACTTTGCCGGTGATCATTGCATCAAATCTGGAAGAAATGCAAGAAAGAGCATTACTTAAGGTGCTCAAGGAATACAAGGCGGCCATTGGATGGACAATTGCCGATTTGAAAGGCATTAGTCCATCAATTGTGATGCATAAAATCATCACCGATGCTGAAGAAAAACCTTCACGTGATGCTCAAAGAAGGTTGAATCCTCATATGCGTGAAGTGGTGAAGAAAGATGTGCTAAAGTGGTTGGATGCTGGAATTATTTACCCAATTTCGGATAGTACATGGGTAAGTCCAACACAAACGGTACCTAAGAAAGCTGGAATTCAAGTGGTGAAAGGAGATAGTGGTGAACAAATTGCTACTCGACCCATCACCGGGTGGAGGGTATGCATTGACTACCGAAAGTTGAACACCGCTACTTCAAAAGATCATTTCCCATTGCCATTCATTGATCAAATCATCGAAAAACTTGCAGGTCAGAAGTTTTATTGTTTTATAGATGGTTATTCGGGTTATAATCAAATTGCTATCCATCCCGATGATCAACACAAGACCACATTCACATGCCCATATGGGACTTTTGCCTTTAGGCGAATGCCATTCGGGTTATGTAATGCTCCCGCCACCTTCCAAAGGTGCATGATGAGTATCTTCTCGGATATGGTCGGTGATTCCCTAGAAATCTTTATGGATGATTTTTCAATTTTTGGCCAAACCTTTGATAATTGTCTTAATGAGCTAACTAAAGTCTTGAAAAGATGTGTTGAAGAAAAACCTTCACGTGATGCTCAAAGAAGGTTGAATCCTCATATGCGTGAAGTGGTGAAGAAAGATGTGCTAAAGTGGTTGGATGCTGGAATTATTTACCCAATTTCGGATAGTACATGGGTAAGTCCAACACAAACGGTACCTAAGAAAGCTGGAATTCAAGTGGTGAAAGGAGATAGTGGTGAACAAATTGCTACTCGACCCATCACCGGGTGGAGGGTATGCATTGACTACCGAAAGTTGAACACCGCTACTTCAAAAGATCATTTCCCATTGCCATTCATTGATCAAATCATCGAAAAACTTGCAGGTCAGAAGTTTTATTGTTTTATAGATGGTTATTCGGGTTATAATCAAATTGCTATCCATCCCGATGATCAACACAAGACCACATTCACATGCCCATATGGGACTTTTGCCTTTAGGCGAATGCCATTCGGGTTATGTAATGCTCCCGCCACCTTCCAAAGGTGCATGATGAGTATCTTCTCGGATATGGTCGGTGATTCCCTAGAAATCTTTATGGATGATTTTTCAATTTTGGATGCCCAACTGAATTATACAACCACCGAAAAAGAATTGCTTGCGGTTGTTTATGCTCTTGATAAGTTTCGTTCTTATATTTGTGGTAGCAAAGTGATTGTATACACAGATCATAGCGCGGTTAAGCATTTGATGGAGAAGAAAGATGCAAAGCCAAGGCTAATTCGATGGGTGTTGCTACTACAAGAGTTTGATTTGGAAATCCGAGACAAGAAAGGAAGTGAGAACGTGGTGGCGGACCACTTGTCAAGAATTCAAGCTATGGATGATGGTTCAACCAAGGAGATCAATGAGACCTTTCCGGATGAGCAATTACTAACCGTTTCTATTGTTCCTTGGTATGCAAACATTGTCAATTTTCTGTCCGCAGGTAAGCTACCGGAGCATTGGGCCAAAAGAAAGAAGCGAAAATTCTTGGCACAACCAAAGCAATACATTTGGGATGAGTCGGACTTGTTCAAAGTTGGCCCGGATCAATTGGTGAGAAGATGTGTTCCGGAAGAGGAGATTCAAGAGGTGTTAACGCATGCACACTCATTTGCATGTGGAGGTCATTTCAGCGGTCAAAAGACAGGTTACAAGGTTTTAAATTGTGGTTTGTTTTGGCCTAGTATCTTTAAAGATGCCGCTGAATTTGTCAAGAAGTGTGTTAGGTGTCAACAACTAGGTAGTATCACCAAAAGGAATGAAATGCCCATGCAACCTATTTTAGTTGTTAATATTTTTGATGTTTGGGGCATTGACTTTATGGGTCCCTTCCCTAATTCCTTTGGTAATTACTACATTTTAGTGGCCGTAGACTATGTTTCCAAATGGATAGAAGCCATAGCCACTAGAACCAATGACCATACCGTTGTATGTAAGTTTGTGCAAAGCAATATCTTTTCAAGATTTGGAATTCCTCGTGTCATCATAAGTGATGGGGGATCTCATTTCAAAAAATTTCAATTTGGCAAACTTCTCAAACGGTATGGCATAAACCACCGGATTGCCACCCCATATCACCCACAAACAAGTGGGCAAGTAGAAGTGTCTAATAGGCAAATCAAGAAAATTTTGCAAAAGACGGTAAGACCCGACCGAAAAGATTGGTCAACCAAACTTAATGATGCTTTATGGGCTTACCGTACCGCTTTTAAGACACCTATTGGCACTACTCCTTACCGGTTGGTTTATGGAAAAGGTTGTCATCTTCCAATAGAATTGGCACATAGGGCATTGTGGGCCGTTAAGGCCGTTAATATGGATTTTGAGAATGCAGGTAAGGAAAGAAAGTTGCAATTGTGCGAATTGGAAGAATTAAGGAATGAAGCATATGAATGCGCATCGACCTACAAGGATAAGATGAAGGCGGTTCATGATGCTAAGTTGAAAAAGAAGGTGTTTGAAGTTGGCCAAAAGGTGTGGCTTTACAATTCAAGACTCAAATTCTTTCCCGGAAAGCTCAAAAGCAAGTGGATGGGTCCATATATTATTACAAGAGTTGGAAAGTTTGGAGAAATTGAGATTGAAGATCCGAAGGATGGAGTGAAGCAAATGGTCAATGGACACCGTTTGAAGCCTTATTTGGATGCAAGCGACATCAATGGAGCTACAACGGAAATGGTGAACTTCATATCAAGTTCACCATCCTATGAGGTTGCATGAATCAAATTGAGGTAATGTCGGGCTGAGGACAATAAACTTAGCGCTAAACAGGAGGCAACCCGTTGTTTGTTTGTTTTATAGCTTCAATTTCGGTATGTTTTCTTTTCGTTACTTGTGTTTAGTTATTTTGGTAATTTTATCGCATTATCACACAAGTTGGATAATTCTCAGCACCTATGCTTGAGAATTAAGTTGGGGAAGGTCGGTTTGGGTGAGAAAGAAAACGTTTTTGCAATTAATCGAGTCGTTTAACTTATCTCTAGTTTATGGTGTACATTAGGGACAATGTACCATTAAGTTGGGGAAGGGAGTTCTATTTTATAATTGCAATTTGGTTTTCAAACAAGTTTTGTGGCTGGAGTTAAAAAAAAAAAAAAAAAAGAGTCGGCGTAAGCTACGGCCCAAAGGGCGTAGGTTACGGTCCCCTGGAAAGTCCAATTAGAGCTTACGCCCATTTCCTTATGCTTACGGTCCACCAGACGCTAAAAGTGACATATCCAGATAGGCGTAAGGTACGGCTCACCCTGGTGTAGGTTACGCCCGTTATGTCTGAGCCAGCGTACCTTACGGTCTCCCAAAGCGTAGGTTACGGCTCCTGATAAACAAGTGACCTGGGTTTTGACCTAGCGTAGGTTACGGTGTCCATAGGCGTACGTTACAGTAGGTGAAAACAGACCTGGCGTACCTTACGGTCCTCGTCGGCGTAGGTTACGGCTGAGCCAGATTCGATTTTTTTTTTATTTTAATAAAATCCGAAAAATGAAAAATCTTTTAACTATAGCCACTTATTTCGATCCACCCACACATATCTCTTTTTCCCTGCATCTCTCTCGATCTCCTTCTCAATTCCCATTAAATTTCTTCAAAAACCCTAAACTTAATTCTCTAATTACTCTCTCAATTCTCCATCAATTTCAACAATTCTTGAAGGTAAATTGCATAACTTTTCGAGAGCTACAAAACCCTTGTCTTTGTTTGCTTGATTTCAGCTTAGGTTTTTCGATTTAAGTAAGTTCAAAAAACGGGTTTTGTTAAATTTTCTTGTTTTTGCTTTTAATTCACTAACCATTGCTAAAGTTTGTTACTTTTTGTTAGTTTTGTTGATAAGATGAAGAAAGCAGCAGGAAAATTTATAAAGAGTCTAAGCAAGAAAGGTGATACTTCATCAAGTCAACAACCAAACAAGAAGAAAAGGCCAATGGTTCAAGATGAATCAGAAGAAGAAGAAAACTCACCACAAACAAGTGAAGAGATGGAGGTTGAAGTCGAAAAACCCGAATGGAGACAAGGTATACCTTTACATACTTTACCCCTTGAGTGGCAATCAATCTTGTTTAAGGAAAAGATGACTGAGGCCAAAAATCTTATTGATCAATTGTTGGGTGAAAGAACACTTGTCTTGTCGGAATTCAGGGGGTTTGGGATGGTTGAAGCCTTTGAAAAAATGGGATGGAAACAAGCGTTATTTTGGAGTAATAATGATAATTATGAGGTTTACTTGAATGGTATCATTGATTGGTTGAGTACTCTAGAATTGACTCCCGGTACTAACCCCCCGGTGACTTCTAAATTAGTTGGCACGGTAAATGGGAAAAAGGTAACAATGTCTTTTGCTACCTTAGATAAAATCGCCAAGTTTGATACGGGTGCTACTTCGGGGAGGGCTTTTGATTATTTGGAGGAAAAGTATTTAACGGGGGCGGAAACGCCTACTAATTGGCTTGATATGCTTGCTGAGGTTTTTGTTGTCCCACGAGACAATATAAGTACAACCTTTAGGTTAGAGCGTGCTTTGTTGAAACCACTGCCCCGGTTAATTATGTCAATTCTGAGTTGGAATGTGTGCCCCCGAACTAGTGATAAGAGCATGGTTAGGCACCATGATGTTATTGTGTTATATGCTTTGGTCACGGGAAACCTAGCCTTATCATTTAGACAAATTATAATGTTTAACATTTGGAAGGCAAGGAATAAAAGGAACAAGCTCATCATTCCTCACCCTAAACTCATCTCCCGCCTACTTCAAATGAACAAGGTAGTTCCAAAGGATATCAATTTGCAGTTTTTGGATCATACTCCTTATACCATGAAGCGGTTGTTGAAAGGGAATGAGTGGGAGTTTCAGGATCATCCACAATTCAAACTCCTTAAGGATTTGAAAACTTTTGGTTATTTGATAGCTCCTAAGCAGGGGGTTACTAGGGAAGAGGCGATAGCACAGTTAGAACAAATGGGTGCTAATCAGAGAGGTGAGTCTAGTGCAGCTAGAGGGGGTGCTGAAGGAAGGAGAGATGGTTTGTTAGGTGCTGGGATAGGAGGTACTGGGCCGAGTTTTGGTTACGAGCAGCCTAGCGATTATAATCAGTGGACATCCTATGAGAGGAGCATGTGGGATATGACTGCTCAGCAGGGTGTGCAGCGGAGGAGTTATGAGTTAGGTATGGCATATGCTCATGAACAGGATAGGAGACAGCAGTTTGAGTATTTTGAGCGAGTATGCCATCACCAGGACCACATTGCGGGACTTGACTATGTGGAGACTCCTCCTTCATATGATTACAGGCAGCCGTATGTTCCTACCTCTCATCCATATTATCCTCAGAGTCACGATTCTGAGTGGTTCCCGAGACATTCTTGTGTTGGTCGAGTTGAGGATACATCGGGTGATCCACCACCAGCAGCCTCTGATCCATTTGAGTCCCAATCTCTATATCGGGGCCTAATGGAGTCGATCTTTGGACCGCAAGGTCCACGATAGTGATTGGTACCTTCTATTTATGTTTCTGTTCTTCTTGTGTGACTATGTGACTATGTGTTTATTTTATGTTTTTTGCATTTTAATTTCGTAGGTAGATTTCAATTTCTAGTTAATTTCATTTATGTTTTTAGTTTAGATGTTCATTTACTTTCTTGTAATATGGAATTGAACCAAAGAGACAAAATGTTTGAGTTATATTGGCTATACATGTTTGTAAAATGAGATTTTCTTGTGATTGGATTTGTACATGTAAGTGGGGCTAGGTAGTGTAGATTAGATTGCATGACATGGTTGACTTATGAGCGTCTTGATAGAGTTGCTAGCAAGTAAAAACATAGAAATGTGCAAATAAGGGTCTATTTGTTCTATTTGCAAGCTTATTGCTCGGCAAATACCTATTTCAAGAAATTTTGGTTAAGTGTGGTGCTATTTGTTCTATTTGCAGAGCTTATTGCTCGGCAAATACCTATTTCAAGAAATTTTGGTTAAGTGTGGTGCTATTTGTTCTATTTGCAGAGCTTATTGCTCGGCAAATACCTATTTCAAGAAATTTTGGTTAAGTGTGGTGCTATTTGTTCTATTTGCAGAGCTTATTGCTCGGCAAATACCTATTTCAAGAAATTTTGGTTAAGTGTGGTGCTATTTGTTCTATTTGCAGAGCTTATTGCTCGGCAAATACCTATTTCAAGAAATTTTGGTTAAGTGTGGTGCTATTTGTTCTATTTGCAGAGCTTATTGCTCGGCAAATACCTATTTCAAGAAATTTTGGTTAAGTGTGGTGCTATTTGTTCTATTTGCAGAGCTTATTGCTCGGCAAATACCTATTTCAAGAAATTTTGGTTAAGTGTGGTGCTATTTGTTCTATTTGCAGAGCTTATTGCTCGGCAAATACCTATTTCAAGAAATTTTGGTTAAGTGTGGTGCTATTTGTTCTATTTGCAGAGCTTATTGCTCGGCAAATACCTATTTCAAGAAATTTTGGTTAAGTGTGGTGCTATTTGTTCTATTTGCAGAGCTTATTGCTCGGCAAATACCTATTTCAAGAAATTTTGGTTAAGTGTGGTGCTATTTGTTCTATTTGCAGAGCTTATTGCTCGGCAAATACCTATTTCAAGAAATTTTGGTTAAGTGTGGTGCTATTTGTTCTATTTGCAGAGCTTATTGCTCGGCAAATACCTATTTCAAGAAATTTTGGTTAAGTGTGGTGCTATTTGTTCTATTTGCAGAGCTTATTGCTCGGCAAATACCTATTTCAAGAAATTTTGGTTAAGTGTGGTGCTATTTGTTCTATTTGCAGAGCTTATTGCTCGGCAAATACCTATTTCAAGAAATTTTGGTTAAGTGTGGTGCTATTTGTTCTATTTGCAGAGCTTATTGCTCGGCAAATACCTATTTCAAGAAATTTTGGTTAAGTGTGGTGCTATTTGTTCTATTTGCAGAGCTTATTGCTCGGCAAATACCTATTTCAAAAATTTTGGTTAAGTGTGGTGCTATTTGTTCTATTTGCAGAGCTTATTGCTCGGCAAATACCTATTTCAAGAAATTTTGGTTAAGTGTGGTGCTATTTGTTCTATTTGCAGAGCTTATTGCTCGGCAAATACCTATTTCAAGAAATTTTGGTTAAGTGTGGTGCTATTTGTTCTATTTGCAGAGCTTATTGCTCGGCAAATACCTATTTCAAGAAATTTTGGTTAAGTGTGGTGCTATTTGTTCTATTTGCAGAGCTTATTGCTCGGCAAATACCTATTTCAAGAAATTTTGGTTAAGTGTGGTGCTATTTGTTCTATTTGCAGAGCTTATTGCTCGGCAAATACCTATTTCAAGAAATTTTGGTTAAGTGTGGTGCTATTTGTTCTATTTGCAGAGCTTATTGCTCGGCAAATACCTATTTCAAGAAATTTTGGTTAAGTGTGGTGCTATTTGTTCTATTTGCAGAGCTTATTGCTCGGCAAATACCTATTTCAAAAATTTTGGTTAAGTGTGGTGCTCTTCACTACAAAAAAAGTGGTCTTCAGGGACTGAATTTTTAGAGACTGATATATCAGTCTCAGATACATAGTATCAGTAACTGAAAAATTAGTTACTAATGTTTTTAAGGACTGATATTTTATTGACTGATTGTGGCAACTAAAAATCAGTCCCTAGTTCATCGCTACTATATTTGAGACTACATTTTAGTTACCAATATATCACCACAATAAAAAATTTTGGAGGGAAATTTGTTAGTTACTGAATTTCAGTCCCAACTAAACCCTAATACATACGCAACATATTTAAGACTATATTTCAGTTACAAACAAGTTTACGCAATAAAAAAGTTTTGGAGGGAAATTTGTTAGTTACTGAATTTCAGTCCCAACTAAACCCTAATACATACGCAACATATTTAAGACTATATTTCAGTTACAAAAAAGTTTACGCAATAAAAAAGTTTTGGAGGGAAATTTGTTAGTTACTGAATTTCAGTCCCAACTAAACCCTTAATACATGGGAAAAACTTGAGACTAAATTTCAGTCCCAACTAAACGCTTAATACATGGTGAAAAACTTGAGACTAAATTTCAGTCCCAACTAAACGCTTAATACATGGTGAAAAACTTGAGACTAAATTTCAGTCCCAACTAAACGCTTAATACATGGTGAAAAACTTGAGACTAAATTTCAGTCCCAACTAAACGCTTAATACATGGTGAAAAACTTGAGACTAAATTTCAGTCCCAACTAAACGCTTAATACATGGTGAAAAACTTGAGACTAAATTTCAGTCCCAACTAAACGCTTAATACATGGTGAAAAACTTGAGACTAAATTTCAGTCCCAACTAAACGCTTAATACATGGTGAAAAACTTGAGACTAAATTTCAGTCCCAACTAAACGCTTAATACATGGTGAAAAACTTGAGACTAAATTTCAGTCCCAACTAAACGCTTAATACATGGTGAAAAACTTGAGACTAAATTTCAGTCCCAACTAAACGCTTAATACATGGTGAAAAACTTGAGACTAAATTTCAGTCCCAACTAAACGCTTAATACATGGTGAAAAACTTGAGACTAAATTTCAGTCCCAACTAAACGCTTAATACATGGTGAAAAACTTGAGACTAAATTTCAGTCCCAACTAAACGCTTAATACATGGTGAAAAACTTGAGACTAAATTTCAGTCCCAACTAAACGCTTAATACATGGTGAAAAACTTGAGACTAAATTTCAGTCCCAACTAAACGCTTAATACATGGTGAAAAACTTGAGACTAAATTTCAGTCCCAACTAAACGCTTAATACATGGTGAAAAACTTGAGACTAAATTTCAGTCCCAACTAAACGCTTAATACATGGTGAAAAACTTGAGACTAAATTTCAGTCCCAACTAAACGCTTAATACATGGTGAAAAACTTGAGACTAAATTTCAGTCCCAACTAAACGCTTAATACATGGTGAAAAACTTGAGACTAAATTTCAGTCCCAACTAAACGCTTAATACATGGTGAAAAACTTGAGACTAAATTTCAGTCCCAACTAAACGCTTAATACATGGTGAAAAACTTGAGACTAAATTTCAGTTACAAACAAGTTTACGCAATAAAAAAGTTTTGGAGGGAAATTTGTTAGTTACTGAAATTTCAGTCCCAACTAAACCTTAATACATGGTGAAAAACTTGAGACTAAATTTCAGTCCCAACTAAACGCTTAATACATGGTGAAAAACTTGAGACTAAATTTCAGTCCCAACTAAACGCTTAATACATGGTGAAAAACTTGAGACTAAATTTCAGTCCCAACTAAACGCTTAATACATGGTGAAAAACTTGAGACTAAATTTCAGTCCCAACTAAACGCTTAATACATGGTGAAAAACTTGAGACTAAATTTCAGTCCCAACTAAACGCTTAATACATGGTGAAAAACTTGAGACTAAATTTCAGTCCCAACTAAACGCTTAATACATGGTGAAAAACTTGAGACTAAATTTCAGTCCCAACTAAACGCTTAATACATGGTGAAAAACTTGAGACTAAATTTCAGTCCCAACTAAACGCTTAATACATGGTGAAAAACTTGAGACTAAATTTCAGTCCCAACTAAACGCTTAATACATGGTGAAAAACTTGAGACTAAATTTCAGTCCCAACTAAACGCTTAATACATGGTGAAAAACTTGAGACTAAATTTCAGTCCCAACTAAACGCTTAATACATGGTGAAAAACTTGAGACTAAATTTCAGTCCCAACTAAACGCTTAATACATGGTGAAAAACTTGAGACTAAATTTCAGTCCCAACTAAACGCTTAATACATGGTGAAAAACTTGAGACTAAATTTCAGTCCCAACTAAACGCTTAATACATGGTGAAAAACTTGAGACTAAATTTCAGTCCCAACTAAACGCTTAATACATGGTGAAAAACTTGAGACTAAATTTCAGTCCCAACTAAACGCTTAATACATGGTGAAAAACTTGAGACTAAATTTCAGTCCCAACTAAACGCTTAATACATGGTGAAAAACTTGAGACTAAATTTCAGTCCCAACTAAACGCTTAATACATGGTGAAAAACTTGAGACTAAATTTCAGTCCCAACTAAACGCTTAATACATGGTGAAAAACTTGAGACTAAATTTCAGTTACAAAATGTCTGCACATAAAAACTTTTGGGGTGTTTTTAATTGGTGAATGACTTGAGTCCCCAATCAAACCTCTAATATATGGACAACATATATATTTCATTGGTGTATTTTATTTCCCTATAGCCACCGCCAAAATACCTGTCTACGACATGATTCAAACTTTAGACCTCTTATAAAGAACCATGGACCACTTGGTGATGGTTCATTCTAAGAACCATTTAATCATAATCCGCATTCTTGAAATCCAAAATCCAACTCCGTTGATGTCATTTTCATATGGTTTTCTTTGATGACAGACAGCTTTTTCGGTTCTTTAGTTTGAAAGTAAAGGAAGAAAAAGCTAAAGCAACAATTATTTTGCCATTCTGTAATTTAAAATAAATGAGATATTAAAATTATACTACAGTTATTTATCATACTTTAAGGAGAATTCCAGATACACTAAGTATCAAAAAGTGAGGGAAATACCATAATACTGGATATAATATAGCAAAATATAATTAACATTTGACATGTAATGGATAAATGAAAAAAGAATTGATGCTTTCGTTGTGCACATAAAGTAGTACAACCTAGTAATCATGACTTAAGACAGCAATTAGTCTACATATTAGATTGCTTACATTAGCCGCCACATGTAGAGGCATTATATCTATAATCAAAATCCTGATTTATTATATTGCCAATTAGATCGTTTTTGCAACTGCATGACGTGACTTGAGAAGCATTTGGTGATGGTCGGCGTACAGTGTGATTAAGTAGAAGCAAAAAAGTCAAAAGAGTAAATGCCTCGGCTTGGTGGGCGGTGCCAACTGAAACTGGTACATAAGATAGAAGAGTTGATACGCCTAAAGTCACCTGCAATATGTACGATAAGTTAAGTAGAACACAATACATAAACACAGTAATTCTAACCAAGGTAAACCCTTTTACCCGATATATAAACACAGTTGGGTATAGATCAAAATTGGTTTTAGACCACACTTTTTTCTCTCTATGGTGGGTCTAAACGGACCGAGTAACAACAATTGTTTAGCATATTTGTTATATTGTAGACAATAACCGTATATATATGATTGAAAAATATTACTTAATTAATTGTAAACTTTGTTACCTAATCATCACCGTCCGACTCATCACTTTCAATCTGAAGATTCGAGATATTATTGTCTATCTCATTACTGTCTAAATCATCTAGATTTGAATCCGAATCAAAATCTTCCATATCGTGATCAGAATTTTCTATCTCATCATTAATAAAATCATTTCCAGTATCACGAGAATGCCCAGTATCAACACGTTGAACCATTTCTTCTGGAATGTCTTCACGAAGAAGGTTGACATCTTCTAACAAATTCTCTGCGTTATTGTCATCTGGAATATCCCATAAGTGTCTGTGGTTAATCCTTTCAATCACTTTCCATTGTGAATTTGGTTTAAGTGAATCATTGATATAAAATACTTGTTTGGCTTGATTTGCTAAAATGAAAGGATCTTCCTTATAAACATGTCGGGATGTGTCTATGCTTATGAAGTGAGGTTCATATACCACGTGCTTTTTTCGACGATCAGTGTCAAACCATGTGCATTTGAATAATATAACATGGTAATCTTTTATACATGACAATTCAATTACCTCATCAATATATCCATAATAGTCGTCTTCAATATTATTATGAACTCCTTGGACAGTAACTCCACAATTTTGTGTTCGCCTGCAATCATCTGTTGACTTAACTATATATTTAACTCCGTTCACTATGTATCCCTTGTATAATGACACTCGATGATCTGGAAGGCAAGACACCACATATAACTCCTCGTTAATTTGGGATGGATTTAGGGAATACACCTCGTTAGCCTGATATCAAATTTGTATCATGGTGAAAGTAAATCAAGGCTGTATATGATCAGAATGTAAACAATAATAGGTTAAGAACAATAGAATGCAAACATACAAGTATACATATGTCAACAAGCAAATTAAACTTATGGCAAAATCTAATATTAGTATATTGCTATACAATATCACAAAGTAAGTGAATTAAAATTGAGTGTCGTTGGTACCCGTTTTGCAAACCAATCCGGGAATGTCGCTTGTTGCATCTTGGAAAAATCCGACAATTCAGGATGTTGACTTTGTAATGAATTTAAGTGTTCTCTGCCAAGTGAATATAAACTATAAATTTATTGACATATGAAATTTATCACCAACTATCAACAACAAATGATTAGAAAAAGACTTACTCCAAGTACGGTTGAATTTCTTCACAATTGTTGTAGACAAACCACATTGCTTTTTTCAAAAGATCACCAGGAAGGACACAAACTTCTTTCTTCCCAACACCTCGGCCATTTAATCTAAAAATATCCAATGCAAAGCTTTTACCGTCGTTATATGTTTTGTCATCATTCTTGCCACGTTTGTAAAACTTTGATTCAACACCTCTTAAATAATGTGAACAAAATGTCATAGCTTCTTCAACAACATAACCTTCTGCTATCGACCCTTCGGGTTTAGCTTTATTCCTTACATATTTCTTTAAATGGCCAAGGTATCTTTCGATTGGATACATCCACCTTGATTGCACAGGTCCTCCTAAAATTGCCTCTTGAGGAAGATGCACACACAAGTGCACCATAATTGTAAAAAAAGATGGAGGAAATATTCTTTCAAGCTTGCATAAAATGATAACTATCTCTTCCTGTAGCGCTTCCAACTCTGACACATACAATGTCACTTCAGTAAGTTTCTTAAAAAACCGAGACAACTCCATTAATGCATCCCGAATCTGTTTGGTCAGAAAAGGACGAATTGCAATAGGAATTATGCGTTGTAGTAAAATGTGGCAATCATGTGATTTAAGCCCATGTATCATCAAGTAACTCTCTTTCACCGTCATCATCTGATTCACTTTCAGTTTGTTCATCATCAAGTAACTCTCTTTCACCGTCATCATCTGATTCACTTTCAGTTTGTTCATCATCAAGTAACTCTCTTTCACCGTCATCATCTGATTCACTTTCAGTTTGTTCATCATCAAGTAACTCTCTTTCACCGTCATCATCTGATTCACTTTCAGTTTGTTCATCATCAAGTAACTCTCTTTCACCGTCATCATCTGATTCACTTTCAGTTTGTTCATCATCAAGTAACTCTCTTTCACCGTCATCATCTGATTCACTTTCAGTTTGTTCATCATCAAGTAACTCTCTTTCACCGTCATCATCTGATTCACTTTCAGTTTGTTCATCATCAAGTAACTCTCTTTCACCGTCATCATCTGATTCACTTTCAGTTTGTTCATCATCAAGTAACTCTCTTTCACCGTCATCATCTGATTCACTTTCAGTTTGTTCATCATCAAGTAACTCTCTTTCACCGTCATCATCTGATTCACTTTCAGTTTGTTCATCATCAAGTAACTCTCTTTCACCGTCATCATCTGATTCACTTTCAGTTTGTTCATCATCAAGTAACTCTCTTTCACCGTCATCATCTGATTCACTTTCAGTTTGTTCATCATCAAGTAACTCTCTTTCACCGTCATCATCTGATTCACTTTCAGTTTGTTCATCATCAAGTAACTCTCTTTCACCGTCATCATCTGATTCACTTTCAGTTTGTTCATCATCAAGTAACTCTCTTTCACCGTCATCATCTGATTCACTTTCAGTTTGTTCATCATCAAGTAACTCTCTTTCACCGTCATCATCTGATTCACTTTCAGTTTGTTCATCATCAAGTAACTCTCTTTCACCGTCATCATCTGATTCACTTTCAGTTTGTTCATCATCAAGTAACTCTCTTTCACCGTCATCATCTGATTCACTTTCAGTTTGTTCATCATCAAGTAACTCTCTTTCACCGTCATCATCTGATTCACTTTCAGTTTGTTCATCATCAAGTAACTCTCTTTCACCGTCATCATCTGATTCACTTTCAGTTTGTTCATCATCAAGTAACTCTCTTTCACCGTCATCATCTGATTCACTTTCAGTTTGTTCATCATCAAGTAACTCTCTTTCACCGTCATCATCTGATTCACTTTCAGTTTGTTCATCATCAAGTAACTCTCTTTCACCGTCATCATCTGATTCACTTTCAGTTTGTTCATCATCAAGTAACTCTCTTTCACCGTCATCATCTGATTCACTTTCAGTTTGTTCATCATCAAGTAACTCTCTTTCACCGTCATCATCTGATTCACTTTCAGTTTGTTCATCATCAAGTAACTCTCTTTCACCGTCATCATCTGATTCACTTTCAGTTTGTTCATCATCAAGTAACTCTCTTTCACCGTCATCATCTGATTCACTTTCAGTTTGTTCATCATCAAGTAACTCTCTTTCACCGTCATCATCTGATTCACTTTCAGTTTGTTCATCATCAAGTAACTCTCTTTCACCGTCATCATCTGATTCACTTTCAGTTTGTTCATCATCAAGTAACTCTCTTTCACCGTCATCATCTGATTCACTTTCAGTTTGTTCATCATCAAGTAACTCTCTTTCACCGTCATCATCTGATTCACTTTCAGTTTGTTCATCATCAAGTAACTCTCTTTCACCGTCATCATCTGATTCACTTTCAGTTTGTTCATCATCAAGTAACTCTCTTTCACCGTCATCATCTGATTCACTTTCAGTTTGTTCATCATCAAGTAACTCTCTTTCACCGTCATCATCTGATTCACTTTCAGTTTGTTCATCATCAAGTAACTCTCTTTCACCGTCATCATCTGATTCACTTTCAGTTTGTTCATCATCAAGTAACTCTCTTTCACCGTCATCATCTGATTCACTTTCAGTTTGTTCATCATCAAGTAACTCTCTTTCACCGTCATCATCTGATTCACTTTCAGTTTGTTCATCATCAAGTAACTCTCTTTCACCGTCATCATCTGATTCACTTTCAGTTTGTTCATCATCAAGTAACTCTCTTTCACCGTCATCATCTGATTCACTTTCAGTTTGTTCATCATCAAGTAACTCTCTTTCACCGTCATCATCTGATTCACTTTCAGTTTGTTCATCATCAAGTAACTCTCTTTCACCGTCATCATCTGATTCACTTTCAGTTTGTTCATCATCAAGTAACTCTCTTTCACCGTCATCATCTGATTCACTTTCAGTTTGTTCATCATCAAGTAACTCTCTTTCACCGTCATCATCTGATTCACTTTCAGTTTGTTCATCATCAAGTAACTCTCTTTCACCGTCATCATCTGATTCACTTTCAGTTTGTTCATCATCAAGTAACTCTCTTTCACCGTCATCATCTGATTCACTTTCAGTTTGTTCATCATCAAGTAACTCTCTTTCACCGTCATCATCTGATTCACTTTCAGTTTGTTCATCATCAAGTAACTCTCTTTCACCGTCATCATCTGATTCACTTTCAGTTTGTTCATCATCAAGTAACTCTCTTTCACCGTCATCATCTGATTCACTTTCAGTTTGTTCATCATCAAGTAACTCTCTTTCACCGTCATCATCTGATTCACTTTCAGTTTGTTCATCATCAAGTAACTCTCTTTCACCGTCATCATCTGATTCACTTTCAGTTTGTTCATCATCAAGTAACTCTCTTTCACCGTCATCATCTGATTCACTTTCAGTTTGTTCATCATCAAGTAACTCTCTTTCACCGTCATCATCTGATTCACTTTCAGTTTGTTCATCATCAAGTAACTCTCTTTCACCGTCATCATCTGATTCACTTTCAGTTTGTTCATCATCAAGTAACTCTCTTTCACCGTCATCATCTGATTCACTTTCAGTTTGTTCATCATCAAGTAACTCTCTTTCACCGTCATCATCTGATTCACTTTCAGTTTGTTCATCATCAAGTAACTCTCTTTCACCGTCATCATCTGATTCACTTTCAGTTTGTTCATCATCAAGTAACTCTCTTTCACCGTCATCATCTGATTCACTTTCAGTTTGTTCATCATCAAGTAACTCTCTTTCACCGTCATCATCTGATTCACTTTCAGTTTGTTCATCATCAAGTAACTCTCTTTCACCGTCATCATCTGATTCACTTTCAGTTTGTTCATCATCAAGTAACTCTCTTTCACCGTCATCATCTGATTCACTTTCAGTTTGTTCATCATCAAGTAACTCTCTTTCACCGTCATCATCTGATTCACTTTCAGTTTGTTCATCATCAAGTAACTCTCTTTCACCGTCATCATCTGATTCACTTTCAGTTTGTTCATCATCAAGTAACTCTCTTTCACCGTCATCATCTGATTCACTTTCAGTTTGTTCATCATCAAGTAACTCTCTTTCACCGTCATCATCTGATTCACTTTCAGTTTGTTCATCATCAAGTAACTCTCTTTCACCGTCATCATCTGATTCACTTTCAGTTTGTTCATCATCAAGTAACTCTCTTTCACCGTCATCATCTGATTCACTTTCAGTTTGTGCATCATCAAGTAACTCTCTTTCACCGTCATCATCTGATTCACTTTCAGTTTGTTCATCATCAAGTAACTCTGTGTCTGATCCGTCTGATTCATAACCAGGCAGATGTTCACCGTGATATAGCCATACGTTGTATGTTGGATCAAAACCTTTATGAATTATATGAGTAGCAACATCTGAAGGTTCATGTCTTCTTGCATTTACACACTCTTTACATGGACAATGCATATGGCCTTGACTATCAACGTACCTTTTACCCATTTCTGCAAAAGCCAGGGCTCCATTGATGAACCTTCGATCAAACTTATTAGTGATTTTAGTCCAGCTCTTGTCCAAATTCATTGTGAATCCTGGTTAACAAAAAAATATGTTATTTTAAAATATATAACTACATATATTACTGTATGTCTGTATCATTTACTAGTGTAATGATACCTAAAAGTATTGTATAAGATCTTTAGAGTGATATCATAGAATCTGACATAGAATCTATCGCACAGTTCTGTCCATCTAAGGCAAGTAATCTTATTCACATTTCCAACTATATCTATCAATATAGATGGCAATCCAAAGCACTTTCCAACTATATCTATCAGTCTGCTTTCCAAAAAATTTGTTTCCATAAAAAAAAACCTATTCGAGCTTAGAGAATATGGGTTAACAGAGTGGATGGTGCTTCCCAAGTGTCTCACGAAACCTATGGATTCCCAACAATGACTTGTTTGATCTAGAGAGGAAAATAACCTGTTCCAGATTCCTAAAATGTTCATAGTTCATATGATATAACTATATAAGCTGCTAAAATCTTGCAAAATACAACATTATGTATCTAAACGCACAAAACCCACATCAAATAGCTTTATATCCATATGAATAAACAAAAAGCCCTGACCTTTATGATATAACTATATAAGCTGCTAAAATCTTGCAAAATACAACATTATATATCTAATTACTCCAATCTCTGTTCTTAACTTTGGGATCCTATCTATTTCCCATCACAACAAGCAGCACATTTTTATATTCTAAGTCTTTGTTGAATATAATCACATACCCATAATATATGAAATACAAATACTACTAAAACGAAACAGAAACATGTAATAAACAATATAAATAAAACCAATGATTAATTACCAGTGATATGTTGGACTTTTTATGATCTTTAAAGACACTGAAAGACCCTGATGATTTTTTTCCCAATTATATAAATAAGAGAAGAGTCAACAAGCAAGCAATCAGATTTCAATGTATTTGAGCAAAAAAAATTTGAAGGGTTTGTGTGAAAATATTTGATGGGTTTTATTTGTATTTCAGTTTTGATTATAGTTTGTATTTCAGTTTTGATTATAGTTTGTATTTCAGTTTTGATTATAGTTGCTGATGTTTGAATTAAAATGAAAGATTATATTTTTTTGAGTAAATTACAATTTTCGTCCTGTCGTGGGTCAAAAATTACCGTTTTCATCCTTAGGTTTCATAAATTACCGTTTTAGTCCAAATAAGTTTGTCACGACAACGATATTTTATATATATCCACACATCCATGTATATATATACATATACATTATATATATATATGTCAGATCTCATAAAAAATGATTAAAAAAACTATACATGATTTCCGTCCAACTACAACCGCCGTCACTTCCGGTCAGATTCCGGCCAATCGAGCGACTAGATCATTCTCAAATCTTTAAGGGTTGTTGGATTTTTGATTCCCTACAAATCCATGACGCCAAAACATCGAATAGATGAAGGATAATCTGAAAGAAAAAGATTCAAAAGTTCCGGCCAGATTTCATCCAAACTATCACAATCCAATGATTCAAACCTTCAAATTGAAGTTTTTAGATACTTCATTCACAACACAGCATCATCGTCGTCGATCTTCGGGTGAGTTGGTCTTGGGAAGACCAGTGATGCCTCTTGCCTCCGTATCACTACCCTTTGCCGGAAAAAATGGTTTGCCTTTTTTCTGATTAAGTATACTCCATCGTCGGAAAAATGTGATTAAGTATATTTATGTATATATAGATTTGTTGTTTTCATTGACTTTGGATTTTGCCTTTCGATTTTGTGATATGTTTTCATTGATTTTATTTTGAGTTTTGATTGTGATACATAGAGATGATGTCATATACACGGGTTTGTACAACATTATTATATATATATATATATATATATATATATATATATATATATATATATATATATATATATATATATATATATATATATATATATATATATATATATATATATATATATATATATATATATATATATATATATATATATATATATATATATATATATATATATATATATATATATATATATATATATATATATATATATATATATATATATATATATATATATATATATATATATATATATATATATATATATATATATATATATATATATATATATATATATATATATATATATATATATATATATATATATATATATATATATATATATATATATATATATATATATATATATATATATATATATATATATATATATATATATATATATATATATATATATATATATATATATATATATATATATATATATATATATATATATATATATATATATATATATATATATATATATATATATATATATATATATATATATATATATATATATATATATATATATATATATATATATATATATATATATATATATATATATATATATATATATATATATATATATATATATATATATATATATATATATATATATATATATATATATATATATATATATATATATATATATATATATATATATATATATATATATATATATATATATATATATATATATATATATATATATATATATATATATATATATATATATATATATATATATATATATATATATATATATATATATATATATATATATATCACAACTAATCATATATTGAATACAAACAGATTGTTGTTCAATCTTCAATACAATATTTTATATATATCCACACATCCATGTATATATATACATATACATTATATATATATATGTCAGATCTCATAAAAAATGATTAAAAAAACTATACATGATTTCCGTCCAACTACAACCGCCGTCACTTCCGGTCAGATTCCGGCCAATCGAGCGACTAGATCATTCTCAAATCTTTAAGGGTTGTTGGATTTTTGATTCCCTACAAATCCATGACGCCAACACATCGAATAGATGAAGGATAATCTGAAAGAAAAAGATTCAAAAGTTCCGGCCAGATTTCATCCAAACTATCACAATCCAATGATTCAAACCTTC
>CM067173.1:128201631-128261631 GCA_034093135.1 Erigeron breviscapus
AAGAACAAACTATATTCGTAAGAACAAACTATCTTCGTAAGAACAAACTATCTTCGTAAGAACAAACTATCTTCGTAAGAACAAACTATCTTCGTAAGAACAAACTATCTTCGTAAGAACAAACTATCTTCGTAAGAACAAACTATCTTCGTAAGAACAAACTATCTTCGTAAGAACAAACTATCTTCGTAAGAACAAACTATCTTCGTAAGAACAAACTATCTTCGTAAGAACAAACTATCTTCGTAAGAACAAACTATCTTCGTAAGAACAAACTATCTTCGTAAGAACAAACTATCTTCGTAAGAACAAACTATCTTCGTAAGAACAAACTATCTTCGTAAGAACAAACTATCTTCGTAAGAACAAACTATCTTCGTAAGAACAAACTATCTTCGTAAGAACAAACTATCTTCGTAAGAACAAACTATCTTCGTAAGAACAAACTATCTTCGTAAGAACAAACTATCTTCGTAAGAACAAACTATCTTCGTAAGAACAAACTATCTTCGTAAGAACAAACTATCTTCGTAAGAACAAACTATCTTCGTAAGAACAAACTATCTTCGTAAGAACAAACTATCTTCGTAAGAACAAACTATCTTCGTAAGAACAAACTATCTTCGTAAGAACAAACTATCTTCGTAAGAACAAACTATCTTCGTAAGAACAAACTATCTTCGTAAGAACAAACTATCTTCGTAAGAACAAACTATCTTCGTAAGAACAAACTATCTTCGTAAGAACAAACTATCTTCGTAAGAACAAACTATCTTCGTAAGAACAAACTATCTTCGTAAGAACAAACTATCTTCGTAAGAACAAACTATCTTCGTAAGAACAAACTATCTTCGTAAGAACAAACTATCTTCGTAAGAACAAACTATCTTCGTAAGAACAAACTATCTTCGTAAGAACAAACTATCTTCGTAAGAACAAACTATCTTCGTAAGAACAAACTATCTTCGTAAGAACAAACTATCTTCGTAAGAACAAACTATCTTCGTAAGAACAAACTATCTTCGTAAGAACAAACTATCTTCGTAAGAACAAACTATCTTCGTAAGAACAAACTATCTTCGTAAGAACAAACTATCTTCGTAAGAACAAACTATCTTCGTAAGAACAAACTATCTTCGTAAGAACAAACTATCTTCGTAAGAACAAACTATCTTCGTAAGAACAAACTATCTTCGTAAGAACAAACTATCTTCGTAAGAACAAACTATCTTCGTAAGAACAAACTATCTTCGTAAGAACAAACTATCTTCGTAAGAACAAACTATCTTCGTAAGAACAAACTATCTTCGTAAGAACAAACTATCTTCGTAAGAACAAACTATCTTCGTAAGAACAAACTATCTTCGTAAGAACAAACTATCTTCGTAAGAACAAACTATCTTCGTAAGAACAAACTATCTTCGTAAGAACAAACTATCTTCGTAAGAACAAACTATCTTCGTAAGAACAAACTATCTTCGTAAGAACAAACTATCTTCGTAAGAACAAACTATCTTCGTAAGAACAAACTATCTTCGTAAGAACAAACTATCTTCGTAAGAACAAACTATCTTCGTAAGAACAAACTATCTTCGTAAGAACAAACTATCTTCGTAAGAACAAACTATCTTCGTAAGAACAAACTATCTTCGTAAGAACAAACTATCTTCGTAAGAACAAACTATCTTCGTAAGAACAAACTATCTTCGTAAGAACAAACTATCTTCGTAAGAACAAACTATCTTCGTAAGAACAAACTATCTTCGTAAGAACAAACTATCTTCGTAAGAACAAACTATCTTCGTAAGAACAAACTATCTTCGTAAGAACAAACTATCTTCGTAAGAACAAACTATCTTCGTAAGAACAAACTATCTTCGTAAGAACAAACTATCTTCGTAAGAACAAACTATCTTCGTAAGAACAAACTATCTTCGTAAGAACAAACTATCTTCGTAAGAACAAACTATCTTCGTAAGAACAAACTATCTTCGTAAGAACAAACTATCTTCGTAAGAACAAACTATCTTCGTAAGAACAAACTATCTTCGTAAGAACAAACTATCTTCGTAAGAACAAACTATCTTCGTAAGAACAAACTATCTTCGTAAGAACAAACTATCTTCGTAAGAACAAACTATCTTCGTAAGAACAAACTATCTTCGTAAGAACAAACTATCTTCGTAAGAACAAACTATCTTCGTAAGAACAAACTATCTTCGTAAGAACAAACTATCTTCGTAAGAACAAACTATCTTCGTAAGAACAAACTATCTTCGTAAGAACAAACTATCTTCGTAAGAACAAACTATCTTCGTAAGAACTGTAGCTAAGTTCGTAAGAAGGATTTTCCAGACTAAGTTCGTGAGGTTTGTTAAGTTCGTTTGAGTCCCAAATGACTTATATTTCATATGTTAATGTACGATAGGTGTCGGGGATTACTGATAAGCACTATTAGCTATTTGTTTGTGCGCGTACACTACTACCAGGTAAGATACACTACTTTGACACGCTGGGGGATCAACTAAAAGCTGGTTTCAAATCGTAAACACTTCCATTCGGTATCTTTATATTGCATGTGGGCATATGGGTTACTTGGGAGGTATTATGGGTTATGCAGTTGACCATGAGACCTGAGATGCAGTCCATATTGTAGTGTAATGTAGTATTGCTTAATGTAGTATGTAGCTATGCAGTTGATGTAGTTTAATGAAGTATCTTGATATGCATGATATATAGAAATGAAGTTGATGTGTGATTGCATGCTTGACTTGTACGCCTAGTTCACTAGACTTGCTAGGTTACTATGTCACTTGCACGTTTAAGGATCCAAACATAATGAAGTTAAAGTGTGTGAATGTCTAAGAATGTGTGTTACCTAGACTATATGTGTGTGAATGTTTGGGAATGCAGGGACCCAATCTATATGTGTGAAATTGAGCTCATAAAACTAATGCAGGGAAAGTGTTAAGCTTAACCCGTACTTGTCTCAGCCGGATGAGTGCGTTGATGCAGTTGTTGCTTGGGTGGCTCCTCACAACATGGTCTTTATAACGCAGGGCGAGTAATACGAGAGGTTTGACCAACCTCCACATACGGATTACTCTTGGATTGGCTTGCCACTCCTTAACGACGTAAGATGAGTAGTCTTTTGACTGATCATCCAGTCGGGTGTGATGCAGGGCACACTTATATGCAGTTAACAAAGATACGTGTGACAATGTGTGAACTAATGCAGGATAGTCACATTTAGGATGATTATCCTAATTAATATGAAGTCGAAATGTAGTATATGTGTGAATGTGTGATGTGTGTTGTGCCTAATAAAACTTGTCTAATAATGAAGATTGTTTTAATTGGACAAATGCTTTTAATTAAGTGTTATCTTACTTAGCTATTCTTATAGCTAACACTTGCTTCTTTAATGTGGTTGTTCCCTCAGGTTTAGCTTGATGGAATTAGATGAAGGATGTGTGAGCTTGGGTAGATTCATTGAAGGAGCCTTAGTTATCCATAGACGATTCTTTGCTTAGACATTTATTTACATTTCGTACTTAATGTCGAATATATGTTGTGACTTGTGAACGGTTGTTTTATGTTGGGCAACCGTTGGGTTTTCATTTGAACTATTGTTTGATATGGCATGTAACACCAAATAAATGCAGAAACCGAAATGTTTTTATCGGTTTTGACTTTTACAGTCTTTACTCCGCAATTTAACACCGTTAGGTGAAAAGTTTTGAAAACCCATATTTTTAAACGACGGGTGTTACAAGTTGGTATCAGAGCAGTGGTTTAAGTGAACCAAGGCCTATTAACCATAGGATTTGGACTTAAACTTAAGATATGCATGCTAGGTATTTGTAGGATGCCTTAGTTTTAATGAAAGATGATATAGGATGGGTTGGGACGAGTGCGAGTGTGATAGGGCTTTGAGATGTTTACGTTACGATGATATGTTTTAGCCATATCTTAACAAGCATTTTGCTTTAATTTGCGCTTATCGACTCTACCTTTTTATTAAAGGAAAATGGTTAACACTCGCAACCGCAACTTCCGACGTGATGGAGCTACTGCTAGCATTACCCCACCTGTCCATCCGGGTGCAGGCGCTGCAGATGCTGCCAATGCTGCTGCTGCTGTTGCAGCCAATGCAAATAGAAATCGAGGAAATCCCCGCCAGGTCAATCAGCAAGGCTCATTGGGTCCTATGCCTCCACCTCCCGGCAATCCACCTAGGGTTAATGAGGAAGTGGTGGAACAAATCCCTAACACGGCTGAGTTGTACAATCTCGTACGGACTCTCCAGACCCAATTGGCCCAGACACAGGAGCAATCGAACAACGCTCTTGCTGAAAATGCTGAAGGAACTGATGGCAACTATTCAGTGCCTTCTCACCACTCTGAGTCACCGGTCGATGATGTTGTTGTTCCCCCTGCAAATGCCGTTGTGGTTACTCCTAATGTCGTTCAAGCCCCTCGGTTTAAGTTTGAAAGTTTCCAGAAGTGTGGAGGTCAGAAGTTTGATGGAACCCTTAATGCAGTGGGTTGCATGGAATGGCTCGATGATACGGAGATGGTCTTTGAAGCCTGTGACTGTCCCGAGGATAAGAAGGTGTTGTGCGCTAGTCGAATGTAATAAAGAAGTTCCGTGGAAGTGGTAGTTCGAGTGGTGACAAGGATAAAAAGAAGAATGGTTCATGGTGTACATTTTGCAAGACAATTCATGAAGGGCATTGTACCGACAAGACAAGAAGGTTGAGAAGAGTGATGATAAGAAGTCGGGGTTTAAAAGAAGGTCAAATTGGTCTTCCAATAACAATAATAATAAGAAGTTCCGTGGAAGTGGTAGTTCGAGTGGTGACAAGGATAAAAAGAAGAATGGTTCATGGTGTACATTTTGCAAGACAATTCATGAAGGGCATTGTACCGACAAGACAAGAAGGTTGAGAAGAGTGATGATAAGAAGTCGGGGTTTAAAAGAAGGTCAAATTGGTCTTCCAATAACAATAATAATAAGAAGTTCCGTGGAAGTGGTAGTTCGAGTGGTGACAAGGATAAAAAGAAGAATGGTTCATGGTGTACATTTTGCAAGACAATTCATGAAGGGCATTGTACCGACAAGACAAGAAGGTTGAGAAGAGTGATGATAAGAAGTCGGGGTTTAAAAGAAGGTCAAATTGGTCTTCCAATAACAATAATAATAAGAAGTTCCGTGGAAGTGGTAGTTCGAGTGGTGACAAGGATAAAAAGAAGAATGGTTCATGGTGTACATTTTGCAAGACAATTCATGAAGGGCATTGTACCGACAAGACAAGAAGGTTGAGAAGAGTGATGATAAGAAGTCGGGGTTTAAAAGAAGGTCAAATTGGTCTTCCAATAACAATAATAATAAGAAGTTCCGTGGAAGTGGTAGTTCGAGTGGTGACAAGGATAAAAAGAAGAATGGTTCATGGTGTACATTTTGCAAGACAATTCATGAAGGGCATTGTACCGACAAGACAAGAAGGTTGAGAAGAGTGATGATAAGAAGTCGGGGTTTAAAAGAAGGTCAAATTGGTCTTCCAATAACAATAATAATAAGAAGTTCCGTGGAAGTGGTAGTTCGAGTGGTGACAAGGATAAAAAGAAGAATGGTTCATGGTGTACATTTTGCAAGACAATTCATGAAGGGCATTGTACCGACAAGACAAGAAGGTTGAGAAGAGTGATGATAAGAAGTCGGGGTTTAAAAGAAGGTCAAATTGGTCTTCCAATAACAATAATAATAAGAAGTTCCGTGGAAGTGGTAGTTCGAGTGGTGACAAGGATAAAAAGAAGAATGGTTCATGGTGTACATTTTGCAAGACAATTCATGAAGGGCATTGTACCGACAAGACAAGAAGGTTGAGAAGAGTGATGATAAGAAGTCGGGGTTTAAAAGAAGGTCAAATTGGTCTTCCAATAACAATAATAATAAGAAGTTCCGTGGAAGTGGTAGTTCGAGTGGTGACAAGGATAAAAAGAAGAATGGTTCATGGTGTACATTTTGCAAGACAATTCATGAAGGGCATTGTACCGACAAGACAAGAAGGTGCCATAAGTGTGGGAAGTCGGGACATCTTGCCACTGAATGTAGGGACAAGACTCGTTGCTACAAGTGCCAAGAAACGGGTCATCTCATTGCCGATTGTCCACAGATGAAGAATGTTGGAAAGAAGACCGCCACGACAACAACAAAAGTGAGAGCTCTTCAAATGACGGTTGATGACGCAAGGAACAACGATGAAGTGGTATGTGGTACTTTCCTTGTTAACTCAAAGCCTGCCTCTGTTTTATTTGATTCAGGTGCAAATAGGTCGTTTGTGTCCACATTATTTTCTCCTAAGATAGAAAGAGTCACTACTCCCTTAGATTGTTCATTAGAGGTAGAAATTGCTAATGGTACGGTTAATAATATACGTGTGGGTTATGACGATTGTGACATTGAGATTAAAGGTCGTTCTTTTCCAGTCCAACTATTGCCTACTACCTTAGGTGGTTTTGATGTAGTGATTGGTATGGATTGGTTGGCTAGAAATGAAGCTAGTATTTTATGTTCCCAAAAGATAATTCGATTACCTATATCCGAGGGTAAAGTGATAGCGGTGTATGGAGACAAGAAGAGAGGAGGAATAAAGATTATTAGTATGATGAAAGCTATTAAATGTATAAGGAAAAACAAGAGCCATTTCTTGGCTTATGTCATTGATGCAAGAAAAGAGAAGTCTCCAATCGCTAGTGTTGATGTAGTACCCAATTTCCCCGATGTGTTTCCCGATGATCTACCCGGTATTCCTCCCGATCGTGAAGTTACTTTTCAGATAAATCTTATTCCCGGTGCTACACCCGTTGCTAAAGCACCTTACCAATTAGCTCCTACAGAAATGAAGGAATTAATGACGCAACTTCAGGAGTTACTTGACAAGGGGTTCATACAACCTAGTTCCTCGCCTTGGGGAGCTCCGGTTCTCTTTGTTAAGAAGAAGGATGGATCGATGCGCATGTGTATTGACTATCGTGAGTTGAACAAACGAACGGTCAAGAACAAGTATCCTCTCCCGAGAATTGATGATCTTTTTGATCAACTACATGGTGCTTCGTATTTTTCAAAGATTGATTTGCGGTCCGGTTATCATCAGTTGAAGGTAAAGAAGGAAGATGTAGCAAAGACAGCTTTCCGGACTAGATATGGTCATTATGAGTTCTTGGTCATGCCATTTGGGTTGACCAATGCTCCAGCCGCGTTTATGGACTTAATGAATCGGGTATGCCACCCCTTTCTAGATCATTTTGTTATTGTGTTTATTGACGATATTTTGATCTATTCTAAGTCAGAGGATGAACACCGTGAGCATTTGAAAGCAGTTTTGGAGGTGTTGAGGGAGAAGAAGTTGTACGCAAAGTTTTCTAAATGTGAGTTTTGGCTCCGAGAAGTGCAGTTTCTTGGTCATGTTATTTCATCAGAAGGTATTAAAGTAGATCCTTCAAAGATTGAAGCTGTTTCAAAGTGGGAGCAGCCAAAGACTCCTACCGAGATTAAGAGTTTTCTTGGTTTGGCTGGGTATTATAGAAGGTTTATTCAGGATTTTTCCCGAATAGCCAAGCCTATGACGGAATTAACAAAGAAGGGTGTGAAGTACGAGTGGACTGAAAAGCAGGAAAATGCATTCCAAACGTTGAAAAAGAAGTTGTGTGAAGCTCCTATCCTTGCCTTGCCTGAAGGTACTGATGATTTAGTGGTATATAGCGATGCTTCTATTACGGGTTTGGGTTGTGTCTTAATGCAGAGAGACAAAGTGATTGCCTATGCTTCACGTCAGTTGAAGCCTCATGAGAAGAATTACCCTACCCATGATCTTGAGCTAGCGGCGGTTGTGTTTGCATTGAAATTATGGAGACATTACTTATATGGTACTAAATGCACACTTTACACCGACCATAAGAGTTTACAATATATGTTTACTCAAAAGGAGATGAATGTGAGACAAAGAAGGTGGATGGAATTACTTAAAGACTATGATTGTGAAATCAAATACCATCCGGGTAAAGCCAATGTAGTGGCGGATGCACTAAGTAGGAAAGTGCAAAGCTCTTCTTGTAAGTTGATGAGCATGCAAGTTCAAGCCAAGTCGGGTCTATTAGATCGAATTAAAGAAGCACAAGAGATGGCATTAATGAAGGATAATATTGATAAAGAGAGTATTGGGAAGAAGAAACGACTTGTGATGGAGACTAATAGCCGTGGGTTTAAAACATACAAGGGTCGTATTTGGGTGCCACTGCTTGGTGGTAACCGGGAGTTGATCCTTGAAGAGGTCCATAGAAGTAGGTATTCGATGCATCCCGGTGTCACCAAAATGTATGCAGATTTGAAGCCGATTTATTGGTGGCCGGATATTAAAGGTGAAGTAGCTCATTTTGTAGCAAAGTGTTTGACATGTGCACGTGTGAAAACGGACCATAAAAAGCCGTATGGTTTGTTGCATCAATTAGACGTTCCCGAGTGGAAATGGGATCATATCACGATGGACTTTGTAACGAAGCTACCGAAAACGCCGAAAGGGAATGATATGATTTGGGTGATTGTAGATAGATTGACGAAGAGTGCTCATTTTCTAGCTACCCGACAAGATGTGCCTTTAAAGAAGATGGCAAAGATGTATATAGATGAAGTTGTCTCGAAACATGGAGTTCCATTGTCTATTGTCTCGGATAGGGACACTAGATTTGTGTCTAAATTTTGGAAGGGTCTTCAACGAGAATTGGGTACTAGAGTGAACTTGAGTACCGCCTATCATCCTCAAACCGATGGGCAAAGTGAGAGAACCATCCAAACCTTAGAGGATATGTTGAGAACGTGTGTACTAGACTATGGTGGAGCATGGGATGAACACTTGAAGTTGATTGAATTTGCTTATAATAATAGTCACCATGCAAGTATTGGAATGCCACCATTTGAAATGTTATATGGAAGGAGATGTAGGACTCCAAGTTGTTGGATGGAGCCCGGTGAAAAGCAGTTAACCGGTCCCGAAATTATTGAAATCTCCGCTGAGAAAGTTAATGTAGCTAAAGAAGCTTTACGTGTGGCCAGAGAAAGGCAGAAAACTTATGCAGATAAGAAAAGGAGACCAATGGAGTTTAATGTAGGTGACTTAGTGATGCTGAAAGTGTCACCATGGAAAGGAGTAATCCGATTTGGAAAGAAGGGCAAGTTGAGTCCAAGATTTATTGAACCTTTTAAAATCTTGAAACGCATTAAGGATGTAGCATATCAGTTGGAATTACCTCCAGAATTGGATGGAATTCACAACACCTTTCATGTATCCTACCTAAGGAAGTGTCTAGCCGAGGAGTCAAGTGTGATTCCAATTCAAGATGTGAGCATTGACCCAATGAAGAAAATGGTTGAAGAACCGGTGGCAATACTTGGAAGGAAGCAAAAGAAGTTACGCAGGAAAGTGATAGATCTTGTCTTGATAAAGTGGAAGCATAATCATGGAGAAAGCTTGACTTGGGAAACTGAAGCAGTAATGAAGGAGAGTTATCCCGAGTTGTTCCTTAATGATGAGATTCCGGGGACGGAATCCTCTTAAGGGGGAGGTAATAATTGTAACATCCCAAACTTTTCTTTAAGATTTGACTAACGCTGTTAAGTCAACCTCATGTGTGTCGTTAAGTCTAGTGTGAATATATGCATATACGTAGTTAATGTGTGTTATGTGTGAGGTTTGAAAACCTAAATGTTAATGTAGTATAAATGTGTGAAATATCTTCGTAAGAACAAACTATCTTCGTAAGAACAAACTATCTTCGTAAGAACAAACTATCTTCGTAAGAACAAACTATCTTCGTAAGAACAAACTATCTTCGTAAGAACAAACTATCTTCGTAAGAACAAACTATCTTCGTAAGAACAAACTATCTTCGTAAGAACAAACTATCTTCGTAAGAACAAACTATCTTCGTAAGAACAAACTATCTTCGTAAGAACAAACTATCTTCGTAAGAACAAACTATCTTCGTAAGAACAAACTATCTTCGTAAGAACAAACTATCTTCGTAAGAACAAACTATCTTCGTAAGAACAAACTATCTTCGTAAGAACAAACTATCTTCGTAAGAACAAACTATCTTCGTAAGAACAAACTATCTTCGTAAGAACAAACTATCTTCGTAAGAACAAACTATCTTCGTAAGAACAAACTATCTTCGTAAGAACAAACTATCTTCGTAAGAACAAACTATCTTCGTAAGAACAAACTATCTTCGTAAGAACAAACTATCTTCGTAAGAACAAACTATCTTCGTAAGAACAAACTATCTTCGTAAGAACAAACTATCTTCGTAAGAACAAACTATCTTCGTAAGAACAAACTATCTTCGTAAGAACAAACTATCTTCGTAAGAACAAACTATCTTCGTAAGAACAAACTATCTTCGTAAGAACAAACTATCTTCGTAAGAACAAACTATCTTCGTAAGAACAAACTATCTTCGTAAGAACAAACTATCTTCGTAAGAACAAACTATCTTCGTAAGAACAAACTATCTTCGTAAGAACAAACTATCTTCGTAAGAACAAACTATCTTCGTAAGAACAAACTATCTTCGTAAGAACAAACTATCTTCGTAAGAACAAACTATCTTCGTAAGAACAAACTATCTTCGTAAGAACAAACTATCTTCGTAAGAACAAACTATCTTCGTAAGAACAAACTATCTTCGTAAGAACAAACTATCTTCGTAAGAACAAACTATCTTCGTAAGAACAAACTATCTTCGTAAGAACAAACTATCTTCGTAAGAACAAACTATCTTCGTAAGAACAAACTATCTTCGTAAGAACAAACTATCTTCGTAAGAACAAACTATCTTCGTAAGAACAAACTATCTTCGTAAGAACAAACTATCTTCGTAAGAACAAACTATCTTCGTAAGAACAAACTATCTTCGTAAGAACAAACTATCTTCGTAAGAACAAACTATCTTCGTAAGAACAAACTATCTTCGTAAGAACAAACTATCTTCGTAAGAACAAACTATCTTCGTAAGAACAAACTATCTTCGTAAGAACAAACTATCTTCGTAAGAACAAACTATCTTCGTAAGAACAAACTATCTTCGTAAGAACAAACTATCTTCGTAAGAACAAACTATCTTCGTAAGAACAAACTATCTTCGTAAGAACAAACTATCTTCGTAAGAACAAACTATCTTCGTAAGAACAAACTATCTTCGTAAGAACAAACTATCTTCGTAAGAACAAACTATCTTCGTAAGAACAAACTATCTTCGTAAGAACAAACTATCTTCGTAAGAACAAACTATCTTCGTAAGAACAAACTATCTTCGTAAGAACAAACTATCTTCGTAAGAACAAACTATCTTCGTAAGAACAAACTATCTTCGTAAGAACAAACTATCTTCGTAAGAACAAACTATCTTCGTAAGAACAAACTATCTTCGTAAGAACAAACTATCTTCGTAAGAACAAACTATCTTCGTAAGAACAAACTATCTTCGTAAGAACAAACTATCTTCGTAAGAACAAACTATCTTCGTAAGAACAAACTATCTTCGTAAGAACAAACTATCTTCGTAAGAACAAACTATCTTCGTAAGAACAAACTATCTTCGTAAGAACAAACTATCTTCGTAAGAACAAACTATCTTCGTAAGAACAAACTATCTTCGTAAGAACAAACTATCTTCGTAAGAACAAACTATCTTCGTAAGAACAAACTATCTTCGTAAGAACAAACTATCTTCGTAAGAACAAACTATCTTCGTAAGAACAAACTATCTTCGTAAGAACAAACTATCTTCGTAAGAACAAACTATCTTCGTAAGAACAAACTATCTTCGTAAGAACAAACTATCTTCGTAAGAACAAACTATCTTCGTAAGAACAAACTATCTTCGTAAGAACAAACTATCTTCGTAAGAACAAACTATCTTCGTAAGAACAAACTATCTTCGTAAGAACAAACTATCTTCGTAAGAACAAACTATCTTCGTAAGAACAAACTATCTTCGTAAGAACAAACTATCTTCGTAAGAACAAACTATCTTCGTAAGAACAAACTATCTTCGTAAGAACAAACTATCTTCGTAAGAACAAACTATCTTCGTAAGAACAAACTATCTTCGTAAGAACAAACTATCTTCGTAAGAACAAACTATCTTCGTAAGAACAAACTATCTTCGTAAGAACAAACTATCTTCGTAAGAACAAACTATCTTCGTAAGAACAAACTATCTTCGTAAGAACAAACTATCTTCGTAAGAACAAACTATCTTCGTAAGAACAAACTATCTTCGTAAGAACAAACTATCTTCGTAAGAACAAACTATCTTCGTAAGAACAAACTATCTTCGTAAGAACAAACTATCTTCGTAAGAACAAACTATCTTCGTAAGAACAAACTATCTTCGTAAGAACAAACTATCTTCGTAAGAACAAACTATCTTCGTAAGAACAAACTATCTTCGTAAGAACAAACTATCTTCGTAAGAACAAACTATCTTCGTAAGAACAAACTATCTTCGTAAGAACAAACTATCTTCGTAAGAACAAACTATCTTCGTAAGAACAAACTATCTTCGTAAGAACAAACTATCTTCGTAAGAACAAACTATCTTCGTAAGAACAAACTATCTTCGTAAGAACAAACTATCTTCGTAAGAACAAACTATCTTCGTAAGAACAAACTATCTTCGTAAGAACAAACTATCTTCGTAAGAACAAACTATCTTCGTAAGAACAAACTATCTTCGTAAGAACAAACTATCTTCGTAAGAACAAACTATCTTCGTAAGAACAAACTATCTTCGTAAGAACAAACTATCTTCGTAAGAACAAACTATCTTCGTAAGAACAAACTATCTTCGTAAGAACAAACTATCTTCGTAAGAACAAACTATCTTCGTAAGAACAAACTATCTTCGTAAGAACAAACTATCTTCGTAAGAACAAACTATCTTCGTAAGAACAAACTATCTTCGTAAGAACAAACTATCTTCGTAAGAACAAACTATCTTCGTAAGAACAAACTATCTTCGTAAGAACAAACTATCTTCGTAAGAACAAACTATCTTCGTAAGAACTGTAGCTAAGTTCGTAAGAAGGATTTTCCAGACTAAGTTCGTGAGGTTTGTTAAGTTCGTTTGAGTCCCAAATGACTTATATTTCATATGTTAATGTACGATAGGTGTCGGGGATTACTGATAAGCACTATTAGCTATTTGTTTGCGCGCGTACACTACTACCAGGTAAGATACACTACTTTGACACACTGGGGGATCAACTAAAAGCTGGTTTCAAATCGTAAACACTTCCATTCGGTATCTTTATATTGCATGTGGGCATATGGGTTACTTGGGAGGTATTATGGGTTATGCAGTTGACCATGAGACCTGAGATGCAGTCCCTATTGTAGTGTAATGTAGTATTGCTTAATGTAGTATGTAGCTATGCAGTTGATGTAGTTTAATGAAGTATCTTGATATGCATGATATATAGAAATGAAGTTGATGTGTGATATGCATGCTTGACTTGTACGCCTAGTTCACTAGACTTGCTAGGTTACTATGTCACTTGCACGTTTAAGGATCCAAACGTAATGAAGTTAAAGTGTGTGAATGTCTAGGAATGTGTGTTACCTAGACTATATGTGTGTGAATGTTTGGGAATGCAGGGACCCAATCTATATGTGTGAAATTGAGCTCATAAAACTAATGCAGGGAAAGTGTTAAGCTTAACCCGTACTTGTCTCAGCCGGATGAGTGCGTTGATGCAGTTGTTGCTTGGGTGGCTCCTCGCAACATGGTCTTTATAACGCAGGGCGAGTAATACGAGAGGTTTGACCAACCTCCACATACGGATTACTCTTGGATTGGCTTGCCACTCCTTAACGACGTAAGATGAGTAGTCTTTTGACTGATCATCCAGTCGGGTGTGATGCAGGGCACACTTATATGCAGTTAACAAAGATACGTGTGACAATGTGTGAACTAATGCAGGATAGGCACATTTAGGATGATTATCCTAATTAATATGAAGTCGAAATGTAGTATAGGTGTGAACGTGTGATGTGTGTTGTGCCTAATAAAACTTGTCTAATAATGAAGATTGTTTTAATTGGACAAATGCTTTTAATTAAGTGTTATCTTACTTAGCTATTCTTATAGCTAACACTTGCTTCTTTAATGTGGTTGTTCCCTCAGGTTTAGCTTGATGGATTAGATGAAGGATGTGTGAGCTTGGGTAGATTCATTGAAGGAGCCTTAGTTATCCATAGACGATTCTTTGCTTAGACATTTATTTACATTTCGTACTTAATGTCGAATTTATGTTGTGACTTGTGAACGGTTGTTTTATGTTGGGCAACCATTGGGTTTTCATTTGAACTATTGTTTGATATGGCATGTAACACCAAATAAATGCAGAAACCGAAATGTTTTTATCGGTTTTGACTTTTACAGTCTTTACTTCCGCAATTTAACACCGTTTGACGTCTGACTTTCCCTGGATTAGACAATGGGATAAGCAAAGGTCGGCCAGAAGCTCTTGTGTTCATCAACTAACAAGAACCTGCACACTCACCACAAACAAACCGTCAACCGCACCTGTGGTATAATTGAAATAAAATGAAATACAACTATCTAATAAAGCAATAACTTTCTCACAAATGAATGTGAAAAAGGATCGAACTACAAAATAAACAACTACTTAAAATTAAGTCCCCGGCAGCGGCGCCAAAAACTTGATGTGCAAAATCGAGTTTAAAAATTAAAAACAAGAAATACCCTAAAACTGACTACTACACACTCTCGGGCAGTGGACCCGTTCGTATATAGTATAGCTAAAAGGTAAGTCCAGGATCGAACACAGGGACTAAAACTAAGTAATTGAAGACATTAAGTAATTCAAGTAAAAAGGGGGTTTTGTGACCGAATTGTCACGTTGCAAAAGTCAGTTAATAATTAGTAATCCCAAAGGATTAATCGCAAAGAGAAATTGTTTTAAACAATAATTTAAAAGTCATCCATCTTGACTTCACTCAACACATGTTCAGATTGCACGTAAATGAAGTTCAAACCCAAATTAGTTGATTAAATAACCGAGACTCAAACAAAGCACCAACCCCGTACCCGTCAAGTTGAAGACATCATTTGACTCTCTGCTTCTAGGTTGCGGCGCAATTAGCGTTGACTTTCGACTTATGTTGACTCGTGGCTGGCCAGGAAGGAAGGGTGTTGCGGCGCAACAAGGAAGAGTTGCGGCGCAATCTATCTTTCTGGAATTGGGTTGCGGCGCAATGAGAGTTGCGGCGCAACTGGCCCTTTTCTGCATTGACTTTAGTTGACTTCCTGCAATCTTCATCCAAATGCTTCCGAAATCTTCCGTTAGCACTTGATTCTCCTCAACAATGTCGTTTTCTCCAGATTTGCGCTTAAATACCTGTCAGTAACCTGAAACACTAACAAATACCATAAACGCACCAAATGTATACAAAAACGACTCATAAACCATGCATGATCAACTAAATACGTTGTGGGAAATGGGTATAAAATACGACATATCAACATCAATAGTCGTTAAATATAGTGAATAATAGAATCACTTGATTCAAGGGACATATACCAACTTTAATCGATTTGGTCAACTTCAGTCGATTTGGTCAACTTTAGTCGATTTAGTCAACTTTGGTCAACTTTAGTCGATTTAGTCAACTTTAGTCAAACTCTTAATTTTTGGTCAAAGTCAAATTTGCGCGCTTTTGGACAACTTAGTCAACATTTGGTGTCACGTTATGAGCACGCTTTTCTATAATGAATACATACTTAATTGTGGTAACTTGAAGCAGATTGTTTGCGCACCGGTTACTTTCTTTCTGATATCTTGTGTTGCTTGATCTTGTTGCTAGCATTCAAGTGAGCTTCGTAGTCCTTTTATATGTTTTTGGGTGGAAATTAAGGATACTCGTGCCGTTGTTTTTATCATATTCATGGCTAATTAACTGTACTGTATGATATGCAAAATGTTATATTGTGATTATTTAGATGCATTGGATACATTGGTTACATTGGTTACATTGCATACATTGGATACATATAGCCTGGTACCATAAGTTATGAATACATTGATAAGGTTCATGTTCATGTGCATGTGCATGCTATCATAAGTAACTTAATAGCCGTTTATATGCTTGTGGTGCATTATGATACTCGACCCGGCACAAAACTTGTTCATGCTCATAAAACCTACAAACTCACCAACCATCGTGTTGACGCTTTTGAGTATCCTTTCAAGTGAGCATGTGAACCGTATTAGAGGTGGCTAAGTGGGGATAGCATGGTGGCCTTTAGCAGACTCAAACTAGGATTTGGAGCTACTTATCTTATGTCATTGTTGTTACTTTATGTTTAGACTATGACATTATGCTTAATTATTTTTCCCCTGTGTAGGAGTTTCTCTATGCTTAATTTGAATATTGACTCTATGCTTGATACTTATGTTTGGATTTTATGAAATGTGAGCTGTTTTAAATATTTATGTAGTTACTCTATGTAACACCCATGATGCGTGTGCTTATTGTTGCATCCCGATTTTTTATAACCTTAATTAGGGTGTGAAACAGATGTTAATAAACTAATGGTTAGGTTAAAATTTAAACTTTTTATTTAGGTCTTTTTATCATTTTTGTTATGTTTTTTGTTATGTTTGTTAGCAGTTTATTGAGTAAAACAATCAATGTTTGTTTTTACTTCAAAAGACGTATGGAGACATCATTTTAAGTGACTTGTAATGTGAAACTTTTAACTCGGAGTTTATTCGCTCAACCTTGACGTATATATGAGCCCCGTAGCTTGACAATGTTTTTCTTTAAACCTATAAGTTGTTTGCATGAAAATTTTGGTGGGGGGGCACATTTTGACTATTTCGTCATGTGCCTCAATTAGAATAAGACCGGCCCAATATAAACTACTAAATGATGCATACAAGTGTTGTAACAAGTAAATTTATAATGGATACATTCATACATCTATGGAATTATAGACATGAATAATCAAATAAAATTCAAAAAGGATTGAAGTACAGATTTGGTTATCGAAAGTTGAATTAAAAAAGCAAAACAAAAATTGCTTAATTAGGACTCATTATCAAAGAGTTTACAGAATAATATTTGAACATCACAACAACAATAACAGTACCTAATTTCTGTCAAAACTAAGTATGAGGGTAATAAGAGGTAAACAATATTGCTTTTAACAAAAGATACAAAGAATGCTTTCATAAATATTTGAACACGATGCATGTATGAAATATTAGGCGGTTAAAAGGAAGAAATACGATCAAAAAGGGAGTTGAATGATTCATAGGAAGACCCACCCTTAACTAAAGAAGCGTCTAACTTTTGTTTCAAAACTTTGGCCCTCTCTCTAATCTGGGTTCCTTCTTGGTCCACCATTACTCTTCTTATTGCACTTGCTATCTCTTGTCTTTCAAACCCATTCTCCAAATACACCGCCACCTTGGCAACATCGCTCAAATATCTCGCAATTACCGGTTGGTCACCAGTCAAAGGCGAACTAATCATAGGAACACCTTCGCAAAGGCTTTCCATTGTCGAGTTCCATCCATTATGAGTCCAAAAGGCTCCAATTGATTTATGAGCTAGCACTTCTTGCTGAGGAGCCCATTTCACTATTCGACCCTTTTCACCCGGGAACCCATCAGGCAGCCATGTTGAGCCATTAGCAACTTCAGGGGAATCGGGTCGAACCACCCATAAAAACGACTGCTGGCTGTTGACCAACCCATGCGCTATTTCCGCAAAATCTTTCTCCTCGCCCACTTGATGAAAGCTACTAAAACTTACATAGATCACAGAATTGGCCGGTTGTTGGTCTAACCATGGGAAAAAGGATCGATCATATTCTTGTAAGCTGCTCGATGCTGCTGATGCCACTCCTGTGAGATATTTGGGGAATGGTGTCAAATAACAGGGTACGCGGAAGTTATTAAGCACTGTTTCTAGCCCGGATCCTTCTATTTCCTTGAAAGAGTTGGCGATGATTCCTGATGATGCTTTTATTTCTTTCATCGCGGGACTCATAAGAGATTCGGCGACTATATCTTTCTTGCCTTTGATTCCTGTCTTCAACATATCTTTCACTTTTAGGAAAGGAAACTCTTCAACTTGCTCATCCGAATCTTAAACCCACCCATCAAAATCAAACAATCAAATTAAATGATGATCGAGTTTTTCATTATATATATATATATATATATATATTATATATATAATTATATCAAGATTTTTTAAGGAACAAATTTATATGATTGTAAGGCCCACTTAATAAGCCCCTTCTTAAATCTCTTCCTCACCTCTTCCTAAATGCCACGTCAGCATGTTCCAATTTAAGAACTACCCCTAGCATTAAGACATCTTCCTCACCTCTTCCTAAACTTTTTTTATTCTATTCTATTTTATTTTAAACAACTTCACACGCTCCCCCGGTCCCACACGAGCTCGTCCAACCCGTTCCTATTTCCGAACAACCTCCATTTCGACGAGCCACGAACAGGCGCTAGCATTAGCTTCCAAAAATGACGCGCGTGGAATGATTTTGGACGAGCTCGTCGCTTGTCTACTACGAGCGTCCTTATTACACCATCCGTCGTCTCTTTTACATTCAACATTAACCGTAAATATTATTACCCCATCTGTCCTATTTTAAATGGGGTTTAGCATTTGTGCATCTAACTAACTATAGACGAATGTTTTTATAGTGTGAAAAACTTAAAGTTGCATTCATTGTATGTATCTTTAAATCTTATGCATTGTATACCGATAAAAAACTTGTAACTGACAGCTTATATGGTTATTACATATATCCCAATACATATAATGCACATGATTCAAAAGTTTACATACAATAAACACAACTTTAATGTTTTCAGCCTATAAACATTTGTCCATTATTAGTTACATTCACATATAGTTATCTCTAGAAAAAAATATGATGAATTGGATATTTTATATGCACTTTACCTTGATACGATAATTTATGAACTACTTGTATATAATGCAAACAATTGAAAAAAAAAATGATTTTCGATAACATTTAAAATGAGACGGAATGCATGTTATATACTAGCATTAGATAGATAGCAAATTAACTTACCAGTATTATTATTGTCAAGTTTGAAGAAACAACGGTCATCAAGAAGCGATATTGAATCATAAAAAACCATAGAGAACATGTTGTTTACCCATAAAACAAGCCGCGGGAGGTTAAGGCTATCAGCAACGGATTGCGTGAAGTACCAAAGCGCATCAGTGATCAAACACGATACGACGGATTCTTCCTTTTCTGAAGCTAACATCAGCATTTCCAGCTCTTGGCGTAATGCATCTCGACCATCTTGTTGTTTGAATATGAACTTATCAACAAAACCTCGGATGCCTTCTTTTGACGACGATGAGTATTGGCTTTCGGGGTCGTCATCAAGGATTGATCGGAAAGTGAAGTGAGGGAAATTGGAGGTTTTGGGTGCATTGTAATTGGTATGAAGGATGGTGATGTTGAAGCCTTTGGAATATAGAATATTGGCAAGTTGAATCATTGGGTTTAAGTGGCCCTCAAATGGGAAAGGAAACAAGATAATTCTCTGCTTCCGCCCAACGATGGTAGTCGTTAATTGCTTCTCCATGGCGCACGTCAATAATTAGTTAATTTGGCCCACTGCTGATGGATGCCTGTTGATCAGCCTTTAATTAGCCCTTGAATATATATATATCCTATATAATAATTAATTACTCTCCCGTCCTACTAAATGTGTCTTATTTTAAATTTTCAAAGTTTTCAATTAAAAACTTTGACCTTAAATATTTTAATTTGTGTTATATAATATTTGATGAAAATTATACCAATAAAATATACATTTAAAACTCAATCAATTCATATAACTTTCATCAAATATTATATAACACAAATCAAAATATTTAAGGTCAAAATTTATAAAGGAAGACTTTGAAAATTCAAAATAGGACACATTTAGTGGGACGGAGGGAGTATTAATACACGAACTAAACTATCGAATTAATCATAAGTATTACACGAACTCACACGATTATATATTACATATTACTATTATTTTATATAATTTGACAGGTTGTTATATATTATGGTTGATATGAGATCTTAAACGAACTAAAAATAATCAAACATGTACTTACCATAACTTCATATGCATTTAATACTAACTAACTATATAACGTTTTTACTTTTCAAAAAAATAAAAATAAAATTATATAACGTTGTTCGTACATAAAAGTGTTGGAGTTGGACCGATCTTGAAGGGTCGGATGTTCCAGAAAAGTTGAATTAGTTTTTTTATTGGTACGTTGTTATCTTTATATGTTGCATGCAGTTGGATCATTTTGAGCATCCATAAGACTATCTGCATCAGTTGGGTATCTTTTTTCAACAAACAGTTTAATAACTATGTGACATTAGCTTCATATACATCTTTCTTATAAACTATGTTACATTAGCTTCATACACATCTTTCTTATAAACATTTTTTTTACCTACTATCAATACAAATTCTTCTTTCCTAATCCTCAGAGCCAATCCTAAAATGATCCTACAATATTTATCAATATTTATACATGCGGATATACGTGTATTAATACAAATTCATCAATACAAATTCATCCTTCCCAGCCCTCAGCCAAATGTAACACCCCAAGCCGAGGCTCGGAATATCACGGAAATCACATAGCACCAGGTGGAATTACAATAGAACAAGCTAAATGCAATAAGAGGATTCAGTGAATCCATACAAACGATAAACAAGTAACAAATACGACAGGAGCAAGTAAACGTCAAGATTTACAACCGACAACAAAAGAAGGCTATCAATCCTAAATACAATGCAACATAAGGCAAATGGATCCTTGATCCATGTCAGTCCAGTCCGGGTTCAACAGTAAGCAAACAATCAACCTCCACGTCCTGAATGACCTGATTACCTGAAAAGTGTACTAAGCATAGTCAACACAAGGTTGGTGAGTTCGTAGTAATGGTTCGCAAAGAACCAACAACAATAATCACAATATAAGAACAGAGGCTAGACATGACTTACAGTGAGCCTCTACATAACACAACATCGTCCAACAACAAGATTACACAAGACAAGTAAATGTGTAATGAGGAATGCATAAATGATATATGAATCAATGTAAATGCCAAATGCATGAATAAGCCAACATGCCTATCCTATGCGTGAACGCCGGTCACAATGCAACGATACCCTTCTGCCAACGCTATGGACAAGGCTGTATCTCAAAAACATCGAGTTATATATGTCTATATACTCGGGGTCATGACTACATCCAAAATGGGTGCATACATCTATGCACCAGGATGCCGGCAAATCCCCTGCCGAGGGTCCAACAATAATGTATGCAATGCTTACAATCAAATGTAAATGCATAATCGTAAACCAACAATCGATATACGATGAATATGAATCCATAATCAATATTCGCCAAATCTGAGCCATCAATCGATAATCGTCAATCATAAACCAATAATCACCATTCATCAACATCGGCCATTAATACTTAACCAAAATATTAACCAAGTCAATCAACCTATGATGAATCATAAACTAATAATCGATAATCGTCAATCTTAACCCACTAATCAACATTCGACAACCATAAGCCACCAACCACAATTTAAACCAACTATACGTACATATACTTCAGAGGATTCTACTTCCTTCGAGTCTCAGATGCTTATATATAGGGTCACCCGCAGCCTTCCCACCACATCTAAAACCCAATGAAGGCATAACCGACTTTCATGTATGTACGTCTATCCTAATATTACTAGATACTTAACTAATATAAACTAAGTCAATCAAACGTGATAATCATCTCAACAATTCAATACTCAAACCAATTTAACCAATCAAACGAAAGGAACCATCACACCAATCCAACAACTAAAACAATCAATCAATCAATCAATCAATCAAATGCAAGTAACACACCAGGTTTACACTTTTCAGCCCGGATCTCAAGTGAGTAGGGAGATACGAAACTCACCTTGATCGGCAAGTAAGTTTAAGTCGCGTTAATTGAAGATTTTATGGCGAGTATCGGGTCCCACGCATCCACAACCTATCAAAGCATGTCATATATTATAATGTCAACTCTATATCATAATTAAGTTGGTTTAGTAAGTTTAAGTCAAGTTGCAAACCCTAATCGCATTTATAACTTAACGAGTATGAACAATGCGCATTCGACTCGACACTTTTAGAAATGAAAGAGGTTTTGTACAAAATGAATGTTACTACAAGAAAGTAGACTCTCTCACGATTCCAACGATAGGTCATACGTCTAAAACGGACTTACGGTTCAAAAGTTATTAACGTTTGAAGTTTGACGCGCGCATTATGTACAGAGGATTTCACTGCGCCGCAGTGAGCCTTTGCCAAGCTCACTGCGCCGCAGTGGGCTAGCCAAGTCACTGACCAGACCCTAGCCACTGCGCCGCAGTGGGCTAGGCCCAAGCCACTGCGCCGCAGTGGCTCCTCACTGGACCAGAACATGAGCAGCAGCAGGAAGGTGCATGAACACTTGAACCAAAACCCCTTTTCTTCACAAACCACAACCCTAAATCGATATCTAAGACTTGAGGACTCGTTTTGAAGATACAAATGACACTATTACACCTAAATACACATGCCCAAACCCTCGGGTCCAACCATAACGTCACCAAATCATCATTTCGATCCAAAACCTAATTAAACCCTAATTTGACCTAATTTGCGTTTTAAGTCGATTTTGAACTTGTGCATACACGAAATGACTAGAAACAAGTATATTAACATAAATAAACATAAAAGGGATGATTTAGACTCACCAAAACGTCCTTCCCGAGCTAGAACCCGAAATGGGTCAAGATGGGCAAAAATGGGTAAGGATGCTCTAGCACTTGACTTTTGATTCTTCAATACAAGGATGATGATGTAACGATGATTATGATTCTAGTGTTAATCTAAGCTCAAAAACACCAATGATGCTAGAGAAGATGAGGAACTAAAGAGGATGGTCTTGCTTTTCTTTTTGAGAGAAAAAAGGGAGAAGATAAGGAAATGAAAATGAAAGCAAAAAGGGGAGGATAAGGTCCAAATGGACTGCCGGGTCGGGTACGACCCATGGGTCGACCCATTTCACCTTTCAAGCAAATTTACTTATCAAAACACATTTAAACGCCAAACGAAACGTATTATCGACCCGAATCAACACATAGACATGAAATCAACTAAACGACCCAAACGACTATCACATTACCAATTAAACACCAAAATGACCCAAATAATTTTATTAATTTAATTTGTTAGTCATATTACACGTAAGTCAACGGGTCAAAATTCTCGGATGTTACATTATTCCCCCGTTGAAAGAATTTCGTCCCGAAATTCAACAAAACCCTAATTAGCCAATAAATGCGGATACTTAGACTTCATGTGATCCTCTCGCTCCCAACTGAACTCGGCTCCGCGCCTAGCATTTCCACCTAACCCTATCAATCGTGTAGAGCTTATTCTTGAGTTTCTTGACTCGGCGGTCCAAGATCTCTACCGGTTCTTCAATAAAATCCAAATTCGAATCAACCCTAATCTCGTCCATAGGCACATGATATGTAGGGTCCGCCAAACACTCGCGTGGGTTTCAAATATGAAACACATCATGCACACCGCTAAGCTCTTGTGGTAATTCTAATCGATAAGCGACTTTTCCAACCCTTTTCGAGGATCTTGTAAGGACAATTATACCTTGGCCCGAGTTCGCCTCGCTTCACGGATTGGATGACGCCTTTCCACTGTGATACTTTCAAACGTACAAAGTCACCCACTTTCAACTCTAACGGTCTCAGCCTCACATCGGCATACTCCTTACTTAGCAGGTGAGCTAGCTGGGCTATTCTCCTAACTTGAGAAGTTGTTCTTGTCGTTCCTATTAGAAATCCTAACCCGCTACTTTGGCTTTCTTTGCTCCTTGGTTCGTCCCGGTGGAGAATAACATCTTTACTACTTAGTGTTTCGGTCAGTGACATTCGAATACTCGCGTAACACTCGCCATTGCACAAGATTTCCGTCAGGGTCATAAGCACGCTCTCTTCACAGGTGATTAAGTCTCAAGTCGGTTTGGGTACTCGTTGCTCATTGGATGGCTTCCTGAATTGGAGTTAAGCGACTTTCTTTACTTGAAATAATAGAGATCGAATCTTCGTGCACCTAACCCACTTCTTCCACATACTAACTTACCCAGTTGTCAAATTTTACCGGTTTCGTCGTATCATGATCGCTTCTTGTCGTCGGCGACTTCACGGTGAAATCCATTCCAATTCGTTTTTCTTCCAAACTCTCTCCCGTCTTTCACTACACGCTTATTCCCTTCTCAGAAGTCTATAAGAGCTTTGACGACCCGCGCGATGTTAGGGAGTTAAGCATACACGAAATTTAAATTATCGAGATGGGACAAGCCCGGTAAGTCACCCGGAAAGTCCTCGGGAGATTCAAGATTAACAAGGATAACGTTAGCTTTCAGATTCTTAAGACAGTAGCTCTAAGGACGCCTGAGTTGGAAGACTTACACGGAACCCTAAGAATCCTACCGTTAGATATTTTACACTAGTAACCCTACTACGCAACTTTAGAACTGTCTTACCCGGTGGCATCCAGATTACACTCACTTTTTCGCCAAGAATCTTTATATCATAGGCACCAAGTAAATGGGGAGTTTTGTCGTCTTTTAGAGTCGAGATAGATACACGGGGTATTTGAATAAATTTAGTTAGTGAGTCGCTAAACAGTCAAAATGGCAAACATATGATTTCAAAACACACAAACGAAATGTAACTCAAAGGAGCAACGTTAGAGTAAACGAGATTCATAGTCGGTTTCGATATCGAATAGTGTAGTAACACAACAACCATTAGGAGGAATGTACCTTAACCAACGTTAGGATCACTTTGGTCTCCTTTGCCCTTCTCTGCAAAAGCTCGGCTACGAAGTTGAACTTGATGGTCTAGTTGGCCACGGCTTTGGTTATAAACGACTATTTGTAGTTGATCGGGAGGAACCGCCACTTGGGCTTGTGGTTCAGTCCATCTAGGACAAGCATCTCTGTAGTGGTCGGGGCTACTACACACAAAACAAACACCTTGATGGCTCCGAGGGTGGTCAGCTTGGGGGTAGATGGTTTGAAGAGGCGTTACATTCAATGGTGTCGCTTTCGGTGCTCTACAAATCTTAGCTTCGTGCCCGATTCGATTACAATTAAAGCAAGTCCCACATTGGTTAGTGGGAGAGTGATGGCGATTACACCTTCCACACAAGGGGTGAGATCCTAAGTAGGTTTTCCTTGCCGGCTCTGCTACTTCAGCTTGTTGTCCAATCCATTTCGGACAATCTTTCACGTAGTGTGCACGACTACCACATCCAAAACACTCGCCTTTTTGTTGATTACCTTGGGGAGGGACGACATGAATAGGAGCCACGTTCGTTGGGCCCGTTCTCGGGGCTCTACAATTCTTGGACATGTGGCCAACTTGGTTGCAATTAAAACACGCCCTGCATTGAACGTCGGTGGTGTGGTGATTGTTGCATCTTTCACATAACGGATGAGGTCCAACATAAGCTTTCCCCACCGGGCCCATCACCGTCCTGAATCTACCCTTATTATGACCATAGGGGTCAAACCTGCCCGCTTTCTTTGCCTCACTAGGTTCTCCGATTTCTTTCCTTTTTGAGGAGGCTCTACCCACCATCTTCTCGTCACCCATAATTACTCTAGTCCCACGCGTCTCACTGTTTCCTTGGAGGCTTGCCGTGACTTGGGCTACGATAGTGGGTATGGCGTTTACCACTGCTTGGGCAATCACAGTTGCTAAATCCGGCTCATCGCTATGGCTAGTCGCATTCCTTCTTGGTCTCACCATTTTCTACAAAGTAAGTAACGCGTTGACCCGAAAGTTAGCCTCACAATGCTCACATATTAGTCACACAAGTAGTTAATGCTCTCATACCATCTAACATACTCATTTCGTGTTATTACACTAAGGTAAGAGTGTTAGGATCCTATGAAATTGTTACTTATTATTTTATCATGTCAAGTTCATTATCGTTGGTTATCTTTAATTCATGTAATCATGTCAATACATCCTACAAAATAAACTAACTTGTTAACTTCATTTATACAATCGTCCATTTACTAATACCTTTTACACGTGTATTACCAATTACTTCATAATCCGCATATAATCAAGTTTAACTAGTCCTCATACATTTTTAAGTTCACATACCATTAAGCAACATATCCCTACTGCTCACCGATTATGATTAACATTATTAGTATTGGAAAATCATTCGTTTATAATACATATGAGTTAGGATGTTTACAACCTTGATATTCTCTTAGGGCGCATATCAACCTATTTATCACGTTGTATCCTAACCGTCTATCAACACGTTTAAGTCAAATTACAACAAAAGCATTTACGAATTCAACTTGACCACTACGGGCCATACATACATACATACATACACATCACACATGCATAACATATATGTTACTAAATCATACTAGTCAACATGTCATTCCACCACTAAGTCCAATAATAGTAGTAGTTCTAGAGTTTATGACCCGGGGTTAGCTTCACAGTTTTTCTCATGTTAACCGTCTTATTAGTTAGTGTTTTAACGTCGACACACTACACATGTTCAATGTTTCTTACTAAGGCCAACACATAATTATTCTCAATTAACTGTCATATATCATGTTATCATACCAACATACCCTACGTGTTTCACATTACTACACTAAGGACAGTATATCAAAGTTCTCAAGTAATCGTTATCTATCATTCTCTCATGCTAAGTTCGCAACAATTAACCATCGTCAGAACCAAATACTCGCATTAAACACATCTCATTACAAGCAGCTAAAACAAGTCACTAACACGAGTGGTTTAAAGTATAATCCGAATTCGATATGCTCTCTAGTTATTGACCGGGTATGTATACAGGGTGTACCAACGGCTAACCCTCCACCTAATCAACTCCCATTAAGCATATCGGTTCCTTATTATACTCTAAGCCAAGCATGCACAATCCATGATGTTATTAACTTGTTATAATATTGGGTGACCATAAAAGAGTTGATCGGGTTCTTTTAGGGTTGCCACAATATTATATTAAGTTAATAACATAACTTCATTTTGCTCTAAATCATCAAACTAGCACCAATCAATAACAACAATCCATATTAATGACAGTCAAATTTAATCAAAGCACACATTAACCACATTGTATCCATTCCACATTCATCACATTGAATTCAAGCCATCACATAAGTGGTCTTAACTACGAACTCACAAGGGGATTCACATAATTCACATTGCACACAAATTTCCTAACCATGCATGCTATATGAAGAGTTTTAACTTAAGCCGTAGTCTAGGTCAAACCGCCTAATTCTCTACGACCACGCATGGGCCACCATTCTGTAACACCCCAAGCCGAGGCTCGGAATATCACGGAAATCACATAGCACCAGGTGGAATTACAATAGAACAAGCTAAATGCAATAAGAGGATTCAGTGAATCCATACAAACGATAAACAAGTAACAAATACGACAGGAGCAAGTAAACGTCAAGATTTACAACCGACAACAAAAGAAGGCTATCAATCCTAAATACAATGCAACATAAGGCAAATGGATCCTTGATCCATGTCAGTCCAGTCCGGGTTCAACAGTAAGCAAACAATCAACCTCCACGTCCTGAATGACCTGATTACCTGAAAAGTGTACTAAGCATAGTCAACACAAGGTTGGTGAGTTCGTAGTAATGGTTCGCAAAGAACCAACAACAATAATCACAATATAAGAACAGAGGCTAGACATGACTTACAGTGAGCCTCTACATAACACAACATCGTCCAACAACAAGATTACACAAGACAAGTAAATGTGTAATGAGGAATGCATAAATGATATATGAATCAATGTAAATGCCAAATGCATGAATAAGCCAACATGCCTATCCTATGCGTGAACGCCGGTCACAATGCAACGATACCCTTCTGCCAACGCTATGGACAAGGCTGTATCTCAAAAACATCGAGTTATATATGTCTATATACTCGGGTCATGACTACATCCAAAATGGGTGCATACATCTATGCACCAGGATGCCGGCAAATCCCCTGCCGAGGGTCCAACAATAATGTATGCAATGCTTACAATCAAATGTAAATGCATAATCGTAAACCAACAATCGATATACGATGAATATGAATCCATAATCAATATTCGCCAAATCTGAGCCATCAATCGATAATCGTCAATCATAAACCAATAATCACCATTCATCAACATCGGCCATTAATACTTAACCAAAATATTAACCAAGTCAATCAACCTATGATGAATCATAAACTAATAATCGATAATCGTCAATCTTAACCCACTAATCAACATTCAACAACCATAAGCCACCAACCACAATTTAAACCAACTATACGTACATATACTTCAGAGGATTCTACTTCCTTCGAGTCTCAAATGCTTATATATAGGGTCACCCGCAGCCTTCCCACCACATCTAAAACCCAATGAAGGCATAACCGACTTTCATGTATGTACGTCTATCCTAATATTACTAGATACTTAACTAATATAAACTAAGTCAATCAAACGTGATAATCATCTCAACAATTCAATACTCAAACCAATTTAACCAATCAAACGAAAGGAACCATCACACCAATCCAACAACTAAAACAATCAATCAATCAATCAATCAATCAAATGCAAGTAACACACCAGGTTTACACTTTTCAGCCCGGATCTCAAGTGAGTAGGGAGATACGAAACTCACCTTGATCGGCAAGTAAGTTTAAGTCGCGTTAATTGAAGATTTTATGGCGAGTATCGGGTCCCACGCATCCACAACCTATCAAAGCATGTCATATATTATAATGTCAACTCTATATCATAATTAAGTTGGTTTAGTAAGTTTAAGTCAAGTTGCAAACCCTAATCGCATTTATAGCTTAACGAGTATGAACAATGCGCATTCGACTCGACACTTTTAGAAATGAAAGAGGTTTTGTACAAAATGAATGTTACTACAAGAAAGTAGACTCTCTCACGATTCCAACGATAGGTCATACGTCTAAAACGGACTTACGGTTCAAAAGTTATTAACGTTTGAAGTTTGACGCGCGCATTATGTACAGAAGGATTTCACTGCGCCGCAGTGAGCCTTTGCCAAGCTCACTGCGCCGCAGTGAGCCTTTGCCAAGCTCACTGCGCCGCAGTGAGCTAACCACGACCTGCACAGACCCCAGCCACTGCGCCGCAGTGGGCTAGCCCAGCCACTGCGCCGCAGTGGCTTCTCACTGGACCCGAACAGCAACAGCAGCAGGAAGGTGCATGAACACTTGAACCAAAACCCCTTTTCTTCACAAACCACAACCCTAAATCGATATCTAAGACTTGAGGACTCGTTTTGAAGATACAAATGACACTATTACACCTAAATACACATGCCCAAACCCTCGGGTCCAACCATAACGTCACCAAATCATCATTTCGATCCAAAACCTAATTAAACCCTAATTTGACCTAATTTGCGTTTTAAGTCGATTTTGAACTTGTGCATACACGAAATGACTAGAAACAAGTATATTAACATAAATAAACATAAAAGGGATGATTTAGACTCACCAAAACGTCCTTCCCGAGCTAGAACCCGAAATGGGTCAAGATGGGCAAAAATGGGTAAGGATGCTCTAGCACTTGACTTTTGATTCTTCAATACAAGGATGATGATGTAACGATGATTATGATTCTAGTGTTAATCTAAGCTCAAAAACACCAATGATGCTAGAGAAGATGAGGAACTAAAGAGGATGGTCTTGCTTTTCTTTTTGAGAGAAAAAAGGGAGAAGATAAGGAAATGAAAATGAAAGCAAAAAGGGGAGGATAAGGTCCAAATGGACTGCCGGGTCGGGTACGACCCATGGGTCGACCCATTTCACCTTTCAAGCAAATTTACTTATCAAAACACATTTAAACGCCAAACGAAACGTATTATCGACCCGAATCAACACATAGACATGAAATCAACTAAACGACCCAAACGACTATCACATTACCAATTAAACACCAAAATGACCCAAATAATTTTATTAATTTAATTTGTTAGTCATATTACACGTAAGTCAACGGGTCAAAATTCTCGGATGTTACACATTCATATTTAATTATGCATGCGGATATAAGTGTATTAATTTATGTGGTTTAAATGATGCATGTCGTTTTTAACATATATATGAGTTTTAATTAAAAAAATATCTTAAAATTAGTTTTAGAAAATAAAGATTTTAAAGAATTCAAAAACAAAGTTTTACGAAATGGATAAATAAGTTAATAAACGGTTTTAGTTACAAGCATTATTGTTTGTGTTGTTCTTTTATGTTTTATACGTCACAAACAATTTTCGTAAAACTTAATAGGTTAAATGGTTTTAACTTGAATGGTGTAAGAATTTGTTTTGAATTCATGCGAAATGAATTATCATTTAGACTAATTTATTGAAAACTAGTTTAAGTTATTCTACTCCTTTTTTAAAATCCGGTCATTCTATGAGTTGAGCACTTATGAAGTAAACACTTCCTGTTGACCTGGACGGTCGCGGAGCCATAGTGTGGAAAAATGAGTTAATATGTCCGTCTATCTGGCCATACACGGATTTTGCTAGGTTGCCCGAACAGTCGCCAGGTACTAGTCGGCAAAGACGAGACTACACATGCCATTGGATCAAGAGGTGATCAAAGTCTCATTGAGAATCGCAATGTGCGATCAGTCTCACGACCGCACAATTGATACATGAACATCTGGTTGTCCCGAACAGTCTCCTAGATACACGTGACGTGGATTCAATGTGGTTATTATGTTTTAACTAATTAACGATTTTAAACAAGTAAGTTAAATCTACGGGTAGCTGTAATTAGTTAAAGATTTAATGAGGGATAGTTTTCATTGATAGATATAGTAATTTACATAGAAATAAAAGGCAAGCGGACACTAAATGATATTTAAACCGCCTTACTAATAACTTTTGCTAGATATAGAATAGCTAAAAGAAGAGCTCTTCAATATCATAATTACAAAATTGTTTTAAAAGCATGAATAGAAGTTGCACCTCTTCACACCGTCTTCATTAACAAGGACACTCTTATTATTTGTACTCTCTAGCAACCAAATTAAACGTGACAACAGTCATCCAATTTGTTTCGAAATTTCCTTAGTTTTAATTAACTTAATGAGATAAAACGGTCGACTGCTGCTCGTAATAACACGTATGATTTAGTTAATTTATAGTATTTTTAGACGGCGATTCTAATAATCAATTGAACAGACGATTTATTGACGAATAAATTAAATTTATGAATTAAAAATGTTTGACAGATGACGTGCATTAAACTAAGTAAGACCGACGACAGTACTTTCGGACTAGACTGACTTACTAGTTGACTTTAAAAACACCCTAAAAATATGTTAATTATTTAATATGCAAATATATTCTTTTGATTTTATATCACAACACAATACACATGCAACACGATGAGTCGATGATTTGCATATCTTTTTCCTAAACAAATGGACTATAAATTATACTAACTTGCTATTATGCACATGCCACTACACGAGATTTGAAATAATCAAAGAAATTTAATTACTTACCATTTTGATTATACTTATACACATGCATGTGGCACGATCATCTGCATATAGTCAAACAAAATATTCTTTTCGTAAACATATCCTTTATCGTTTAGACTAATTAACTTGATATTAATATATTATGCACCTTGCCATTTTAATTTGCAAATAATCAAAGGAAATTAGATATCGTACTCATTTTTATATTATACACATTAATTCCACATGATGATTTACAAAAAGTCAAACCAAATTTCTTTCCTTAAACAATTGCTTCACTATTTAGACTAACTTCATATCATGCAAACGAGCACATGGCACACGAGATTCGAATATATATAGTCAAACTATGTTTAGCAACTATTTGTTTAAGGAAAAATTTTGAAAAGATCGTCCTAAGTAAGGCTGGCAATTTTGACACGAAACCTGTTAACACGACACGACACGACCTGTTCTTAACAGGTTTCGTGTTTATGCTTAACAGGTTTCGTGTCTTAACAGATCCGGAGCTGTTAAGACACGAACTGTTTTCGTGTCTTAACAGGTCCGGACCTGTTAGACCTGTTAGAGATCTGTTAAGCAATACATATATATATACCATGTTAAAAATAAGAAACCCTAAATACCCTTTATTTTTCTAATACGCAGCCTCCCAGTCTCCCACGACTCCCACTCCCAGTCTCCCACCCCTTCACGGTTTCTTTCCAACTTTCCAAGATCCATGATCCATCCATCGATCCATCATCAATCCATCATCAATCCATGATCCATGATCCATGATCCATCATCGATCCATCCATCCATGATCCATCCATCGATTCAATCATCAATCCATCATCAATCATTAATCGATTTTATCAATCAATCGATCTTTTTATTTTATATGTTATTAATTTATTAACCAAGATCAATCAATCGATTCAATCCATCTCGAATCATTATCAAACCATCTCGAATCATCAATCCATGAATCATCAATCATCTCGAATCGATCTTCATCTCGATTCTTCATCTTATATGTTATTATCCAAGACTCGAGCTGCTGCTACTCTTTATTTTATTTCGAACTGCTGCTGGTAGCCTGGTAATCTATATCTTCATCTCGAATTGCTGCTACTCTTTATTTTATTTCTTGTTATTTTATTTCGAACTGCTGCTGCTGGTTATTTTATTCACTTGACTCACTGAACTGCTGCTGCTGGTTATTTTATATGATTAGTTAATGAAACAGAAATATATATGATTAATTATCCTTTACATATTCTTAATTATTTAATGAACATATTGTAGATGGATTCTGAAATTGACTCTCAAAATAATGAGGATATACAAGTTGAAGAGGTTGAGTCCGTGGATACGGAAGTAGCAGGAGGCAAGAGAAAACGTAAGGAACGGTCAGTTGTATGGACTTATTTTGAAAAAGATAAGAATAGTATAGTAAAAGGTAACAGCAAACTGAAATGTACGTGCAAAAAGTGTAATACTGTTTTCGTATATGATAGTATTCAAGGTACGGGTAATCTTCTCCGGCACAAGGATAGATGTTATGGTAAAAATTATCATGATGTAGGTCAAATGCTATTTAATAGTGACATGGCCTTACGGTCTCGTAAATTTAATCAAAAGACTTTGCGTGAGTTGCTTGTAGCTTGTACCGTTAGGCATGAATTACCTTTGTCATTTGTTGAATATAAGGGGGTTAGAGATGTGATTGAATACTTGGAACCTGAAGCTGATTCTATGACTAGGAATACTTTAAAAGCTGATTTATTTGACATGTATAAGGTAGAAAAAGAAAAACTTAAAAGTATACTTATGGAATCACCGGGAATGTTATGTTTAACTTCAGATTTGTGGTCTTCAATTAATACGGATGGTTATTTGGCAATTACAGTGCATTTTATTGATAAAGAATGGGTTTTGCAAAAAAGAGTCTTGTCATTTTCTCATATGCCACCACCTCATTCTGGTGTTGCTCTAAATGCAAAAGTGTTTTCGATTCTAGAAGAATGGGGATTAGAAAAAAAGATATTTTGTATCACTTTGGATAATGCGTCTTCTAATGACCGTTTCGTTCAGCTATTACGTGATCAATTAGATACAAAATCTCCACTTGTTTCTAAGGGTAGGTTTTTTCATATGAGATGTTGTGCACATATTGTAAACTTGATTGTGCAAGACGGGCTTAAGGAAATTGATCAGGCGGTTGATAAGGTTAGAGAGAGTATCAAGTATGTTAAAGGATCAAAATCACAAGTAAGAAAGCAAAAGTTTTTGGATTGCGTTAAGTTACTTTCTTTGAGTTCTACAAGGGGGTTAAGGCAAGATTGTCCTACTAGGTGGAATTCTACATTCCTAATGCTTGATAGTGCCATTTATTACCGAAAGGCATTTGCCCATTTACAGGCTTCCTGATCATTCATATGTATATATATCATTCATATGTATATATGTAATATGTTTCTGCAAGTTTGCATCAGGTTTGATTGTGTTATTGAAAGTCGCTATTTTTTCAGGTTTGATTTGGCTTTAAAATGGAAGATATATAAGCAAAGTCGCCGGAATTCGACTTTCAAGAACTAGTGTATTGTTGACGGATCGTTATTGTTATGTATCAATTAAGATAATCAAGAACTTTTGTATTGTTGATGGACTCTTTTGGTTATGTATTAAGCTAACACTTTCATGAACTTTGTATTGTTGATGGATTTTTATGGTTATGTATTAATTAAGACTTTCTGGAACTTTTGTATTGTTAATTTGTTGATTATTTTGTTAAAAGTATTAGTTAGTTACTTAGTTCAATAGATTATAGAATTTATGTAAAAAGATTCTTAACAGGTTCTTAACAGGTTCTTAACAGGTGTACCTGTTAATTTTCGTGTCGTGTTCGTGTCCTAAAAAAATGACACGAATTCTTAACAGGTCGTGTTCGTGTTTATGCTTAACAGGTTCGTGTCTTAACAGGTTCGTGTCTTAACAGGTTTCGTGTGACCTGTTATGCCAGCCTTATGTTAGAGTAAACGTGGTGAAGGGAGGTATCATGACCATGCACCCAATGATAAAGAGATCGAGAAGCAAGAACCACGCTAGACGCCATGTTATTTCCAAATTAATTTTGTAAAACAAGCTTAACAAAACATAACATAAAAGTGAATAGTAAGACGAAAAGTAAATTTCAATGTACGTATGACATTTAATAAATATTAAATTAATGAATTACATGGTATTTTGTAAAATAAGATGACAATGAATCTATATCTATCTATCTATCTATCTATCTATACTATAACTAAAAGAGGAGGTTGGAGTACATTTAGCACCCCTTAAAGCTCTTTTTAGGCATAAACTCTCTCTTAATTATTCTAGAGCTTTCCTTTTTTTCTAAATTTTTTTATTTTTTATTTGCTTATTAAATGCATAATTATATTTAAAACTCTATCATAAAATCTTTCTATCAAAACAAATCTTTTTAAATTTTAAAGATATATAATATCCTTACAACTCTCCCAATAAATTATTATATATACAACTTAATATTTTATTAATCATTCTCTCTATCCTATCTTTAATAAATAAATCAAGTTAAGTAAGTTTCTCAACAAAAAAAAAACATACGGTTTTTTTTATATCACTTTAATTTTATTTTTGGTATTTTATTCGTGTTTCTTTATTATTTGATATTGAATTGTTATGTTATTGTTGTTTTTCATATCTTTTAATTTAGTTTGTTGTCAATTGTAGTTTGATTATGACTTCTTCTTCTACTACAAAAGGGTTTATTTTTTTTAATTTGTTTTGTTCATGTTTGTTATTTTTTCACCTGTTTTGTTATTTATTACTTTCCCGTCCCATTAGAAGTGTCCAGTTTTGAATTTTTAAAGTCTTCTTTATGCAACTTTGACCTTAAATATATTTGTTTGTGTTATATGATACTTGATGAAATTTATATGAATTGATTGAGTTTTAGATGTGCTTTTATTGATATAACTTTCATCGAATATTATATAACACAATTAAAAATATATATGGTCAAAGTTATAAAACGAAAACTTTGAAAATTCAAAGTAAGACACATATAATGAGACGGAGGGAGTATTTTAATATTTACTTTTAATATATATATATTTTAAGACTATTCGTTCATCAGACGGACCTGAAAACTAGTTACTGTATATATGATGTTGTACGTTATACCCGTGTCCGTATCCATTTAAAAAAAATCCATTTATGCATTCCATACCCCAATGGATAAATGGAGATCCACTAAATTTCTTAAAAATATTCTCGAAAAAAGCAATTTAAAATGCATACTAAACATCCTTGTCATGACTCATGAGTACATACGTAATTTTAACTTTTTACCACAAGTTATGTTTTTTTTTATACTATGATATCACACCTCACCTATAACAAACACATAAAATGTAACTGAAATACATTTGCACATGAATATCATACCGAGGTCACTATATGAAAAACCACAAATACGTAAATTTTATATGTGATCTACTAGGAGTTAAAAATATCTCTATGTAAGGGCTTATATATAGAGATACTCTACATATAGGCTTTATATATGCTTGAGTGATCATTTCAATCATAGTATTATTAGCTTTGAAGATTCAGTTTACAATGGAAATCCACAAACAATCAACAAATTTTGTAAAGCCAGCCACTCAAACTCCTCCAGCACTCCATCACTACAAGGTAGGCTACATGGATGAGTGTGCTCCCCCCCATAACATTAGCATTGTTCTTTTCTACTCCGTAGAAGATAGCAATAATGACAATATTTCCCAACTCGAAAAATCTCTTGAGAAAACGTTGACACGATTCTACCCTCTTGCTGGTAGATATATAGAAGAAGATCATGTCATTCAGTGTCTTGACCAAGGTGTCGAGTTTATACACGCCAAAGCGACCAACATCAAATATGAAGATATTGTTTGTTCGGAAGTGGATTTAAAGTTGGTTGATGAGTTCATTCCATCCGCTCTTGGAGCTGTTGATCAAGTCACTGATCCGTTACTTTCGATTCAAGTGACCACATTTGAGTATGGAGTAGGGGTGGCAGTTGGTGTAAGCATTTCACATAGAGTTGCGGATGTCGCTACTCTAGTTACATTTTTGAATGACTGGGCTGCTTTAAGCCGATCGGTAGAAAGTAGTGATGATGAATTCGGGCCGGGCAATGGTTTCAACTCAGCCACATTCTTTCCTGCTCGTGGGTCAACTTCAGCTTACCCGGTACTTTTTCCAAGAACAAAAAGTAGTGATAATATGTATAGAAGCAAGCATGTCACTAAGATACTTTCATTAAGCGAAAGTGAGATATCAAATTTAAGAGACAAGATCGTTGGTAACGGCCAGCATTGCTCAAAGGTCCAGTTGGTGTCGGCGATCATATGGAAGACTTTAATTGACCTTGAGCAACGAAAAAATAACAGCGGTGGTAATAATCCTTCTGTTCTTCTTTGGGGAATCAACTTGAGGGGAAAAACCACATCTGTAATGCCCCAAGATTCTTTTGGGAATCTTTCGGCGTTATTAGCAGCAAAATGCGAAACCAACGTTGAAAATGTTGAATCCTTGGTACATCTTGTAAGAAATTCTGTCAAGGAATTTACAGAAAACTACTCAAAGGTAAGACATGATAAGGAGCAAGCGCGGACAATGGTTGCTAAATCCTTGTCATATCCAGCTACTAATATTTTTCCCAACACAATCATAATTGGGTTAATTAGCTGGTGTAAGTTCCCTTACTACCAACTTGACTTTGGATTTGGAAAGCCCAAATGGGTCACATGTGGTAGGGTTTTTGCAAGAAAAGGGATGTATCTGATGGATGATGTCGGAGGTAATGGAATTGAAGCGTATGTAGGTGTTCAAGATGAAGATGTTCCTTATCTCGATGAAGCTCTCAATAACATCAAAGCTTTAGCAACTTAATTAAATTTGATATTATCTGTTTTAATTCCATGCAACACTTTATGTTGATTATTGAAAGAATACCAGAAATCAAACAAATATTACCAGAAAGTGAAATTTATTATTATGATTATTATTCAAAGTTTTATTACAACCCAATCGAATGATTAAACAAACAACAATCTAATCATTCAAAGATGATTAGTTAAACAGAACTTTTAAAATATTGTATATCAATATGATATACAATATATACAGAATATATATATATAATGATCGATCGAATAGAGAGAGAGCAGATATTTTGTGTGTGAATAACAAGGGTTGTTAATCCTAATTCCCTTCTTCCTTTTCTTTATATAGCCAGCTACCTTTACTTCTTCAACCTTCATCTTCCTCTTTTGACACAACCTACCCTGAACTTTAACTTTCCACAATTGTAGAATTAGACCTTCATCTTTACAAGTTGGCATAACCTGCACAAATACTAATCATACAATAAGATAAATGTTTAAGTATAAATTTGGTAATTTAACAATTATATATGTCGTCGATTTTCTTATTTATTTTCTTCTAAATTAGTATTCTTTTAAGGGTTAAATATCCCGGACTGTAAGTAACTTTGCAACCTTTTCTATTGTGTGTATGCATCAAAATTTTTGAACACTTAATGTAAGTATCTCGCTAAAATTGAACATTTAATGTAAATTTTTTACGTTGACCAATCAAAAACTTCTACGTGGCAGCTCATATGGTTGCCACGTATACATTTTTACATTAAGTGTTCAATTTAGAGAGATACTTACATTAAGTGTTCAAAATTTTTGATGCATACACACAATAGAAAAAGTTGCAAAGTTACTTACAGTCCGAGATACTTAACCCCCTTATTTTAAATGTAAGTTTAAAACTTTCAAGGGTGTTGGTATTGGGTTTGGTCTAGGATCGATGGTCATTGACCTATTAGAAAAGATCACATCAATCTTGTATCATACCATGCATGTATTGACGAGCCTCCATTGAATCACCAAACCCGGGTCCAGAAGCAGTGACTATTATTATTATTATTATTATTATTATTATTATTATTATTGTTATTATTATTATTTTATTATTTTATATTATTATTATTATTATTATTATTATTATTATTATTATTATTATTATTATTAATCATATATCGTGTTATCATACCAACATACCATACGTGTTTCATTTCACTATGTTAAGAACAACATATCAAAGTTCTCAAGTAATCGTTATCTATCATGTTCTCGCCATTTCTATAAAACAAGTGACAGGTTGACCCGAGAGTTAGTCTCAAATGCTCACATATTAGTCACACTATTAGTCAATGCTCTCATACCGATACTACATACTCATTTCATAACATTATGCTAAGGCAAAAGTGTTAGAATCCTAAAGGATTGTTACATATCATATCATCAAGTCGAATTCATTACAATAGTTCATCATTAATTTAAGTAATCATGCTCATTACATCATACCATCAAACAATTAACACAAAGGGTTCAAGCTATTAACACGAATGATTCAAAGTATAATCCGAGTTTGATATGCTCTCTAGTTATTGACCGGGTATGTATATAGGGTGTACCAACGGCTAACCCTCCACCCAATCAACTTCCATTAAGTATATCGGATCCTTATTATACTCTAAGCCACACGTGCGCAATCCACGATGTCATTAACTTGTTATAATGTTGGGTAACCATAAAAGAGTTGATCGGGTTCTTTTAGGGTTGCCACAATATTATACTAAGTTAATGGCATAACTTCATTTTGCTCTAAATCATCAATTAGCACCAATCAATAACAATAATTCAACAATATGCACATGACCTCATTGACTTCAAACAACCAAGTTGACCTCATGCACTAGACCATCACACAACCACACATTTTCCGCATCAACCAAGTTGTACTCATGTTACCACATTCATCACATTGTACTTGCTACAACATAACACATTGTTCACGTTGTACTCGTCACAAAACAACACGTTGATCACATAGTACCCATATCAAAACAACACATTGATCACATAGTATCCATATCAAAACAACACATTGAATTTAAGCTATCACACAAGAGGTCTTAACTACGAACTCACACGGGGATTCACATAATTCACATTGCACACGAATTTCCTAACCATGCATGCTATATGAAGAGTTTTAACTTAAGCCGTAGTCTAGGTCAAACCGCCTAATTCTCTACGACCACGCATGGGCCACCATTCTGTAACACCCCAAGCCGAGGCTCGGAATATCACGGAAATCACATAGCACCAGGTGGAATTATAATAGAACAAACTAAATGCAATTAAAGATTCGGTGAATCCAATACAAAACGAAGTAAGTAACAAAATACAACGGGAGCAAATAGCCATCAAAGTTAACAAAATAACAACCAAAGATGGCAAACGATCCTAAGTATTTTGCAAAAGGCAGGCCAATGAATCCTTGATCCATGAAGTCCATAGTCCGGGTTTACAGCGAGCAAAGCAACTAAACTCCACGCCCTGGGAGAACCTGATTTCCTGAAAAGTGTACTAAGCATAGTCAACACAAGGTTGGTGAGTTCGTAGTAATGGCCCACAAGGAACCATAGACAAAATCATAAAGCACGAAAGGAGGCTAAACCTGACATACAGTGAGCCTCTACGAAACACAATAATGTCCAACAACAAGATTGCACAAGCGCAACGCGTGAAATGAGAAATGCATAAATGATATGAGTATCAATGCAAATGCTGGAATGCATGAATAAGCCAATATGCCTATCCTATGCGTGGCTCAAGTCACCAATGCAACGATACCCTTCTGTCATCGCAATGAACAAGGCTGTATCTCAAAATCATCGATATATATATGTCTATATACTCGGAGTCAGGTCTACATCCAAAATGGGTGCATACATCTATGCACCAGGATGTCGGCAATCCCCTGCCGAGGGTCATCAACAATGTATGCAATGCTTACAATCGAATGTAAATGCATAAATCATGAACCAACAATCAATATACGATAAACCTGCGCCAACAATCAATATTCGTCAAACATAACCCAACAACCAATATACGACCATCATACGCCAACAATCAATAATCAACAACATAAGCCACTAATCACAATTTAAACCGACTATACGTACATATACTTCAAAGGATTCTACTTTCTTCAAGTCCCAGATGCTTATATATAGGGTCACCCGCAGCCTTCCCACCACATCTAGAACCCAATGAAGGCATAACCGACTTCCATGTATGTACGTCTATCCTAATATAAAAGTAATACTTAACTAAAACATAAACCAAGTCATTCAAGCGTAATAACCGTCTCGACAATTCAACATTTAAACCAAATCACTCAATCAATCAACAACAAAAAGAACCATCACATCAATCCAACAATCAAGCCCATCAATCAATAAATCAATAAAAGCAAGTAAACAAGCAAGGTTTACACTTTTCAGCCCGAATCTCAAGCGAGTAGGGAGATACGAAACTCACCTTGGCTTCCAAGCTACGATTACGAGTTAATAAGGAGTTATAAATGCTCAACAACCGCTACGAGTCCGCAACCTAGCAATAAATATCATATTATCATCAAAGTCAACTTCTATAATCCTAAACAAGTTGGTTTAGTAAGATTAGGGTTGAGTCACAACTCTTAGACGTCTAACCGCTTTCCCGCGTAAGAACAAGACACATTCGACTCGACATTTTTGAAAATGAAGAAAGATTCATGAAAAATGAATGTTACCAAAAGAAAGTAGACTCTTATACGATTCCAACGATAGGTCATATGACTCGATTGGACTTACGGATCAAAAGTTATAAGCGTTTGAAGTTGACGAAGAATCGCTTGACCAGTAACTTTTCACTGCGCCGCAGTGGGGTCTGGCACCTCCCACTGCGCCGCAGTGAGCCCTTTCTGCAGCCAAACAGCATCAGGAACGATCCTAAACGACCCAAAACACCTCCAACACCATTTTAGTCCTAGGGATCGACCAAAAGACCTTTCCAACTCGATTTTGAGCATAACTAAGTATCAATAAACATAAATACACATAACCCAATCCACCATTTCGACCAAAACATCAAAATCATCACTAAATCATTCAAACCCTAATTAAAACCCTAATTAACCCTAATCGCGTTTTGACCCGATTCGTGACCCGAATTTACTTGTGTTGAGTCAAGGATTCGCTGACCAGACTTGGTCGCTGACGTGGGTCGTCAGCGAGTCATCAGCGAGTCACTGACTCTCGTCAGCGGGTGGTCTGCTTTCCAAATTGTATGTCAAGGCGGGAAGATTTCAAACCAACTAGAAGACAAGAAGTCACATGGTGGTTCTCCTAACTGAATGTTACCTTATATGGCAAAGGTACAGTTGGGACCAAAACAAAGGTTTCCCTCTTTCATACCCGTTTTGGTATAGAAGACAAAGGCTCCTGGATCAAGTGCAAAGAGCCAATTAGAAGTCGACAACCACCATCACATCACTATCATTGTAAGGCTGTGTTGCCCTAATTCCTCTTCTATATAAAGGAACACAGCCGCTTCTTTTAATTGTGTTTGTCACCACAAAGTATTTCACTCTATTTGTAATTGTTTAAGTTTTCCTTCTTTCTAGACTTAGCAATTACATAGTTCATTTGTATTCTTGTAAGACAAGTTGTATTATCGACCATGTATTCATCGTTTAAATCAATGATACATATGATTAGACTTGCATAGTTTTTCTAACAATTGAACTTGTTCTTGTTTGTGTTCTTTATTTCTGTTCTTTACTTTCCTGTTTAGTTTAAACAAATATAAGTGTGCAAATCAGTGGACTGTCAATTGGTATCAGAGCCATCGTTTCTAAGTCATTGAAACTAGATCCGTTTGCATACTTTTCTTTCTAAACTTTCTTTTCTAAATCTTCTTTTAAAAACAAGAACATGTCTGCTGTTCCAACCCTAGTGAACACACGTGACTTCGGTTACGTATCTGTCCCTCCAAGATTCGAGCCCGATGACTTTGGGTCTTGGAAGGAAAGAATGTTACTACATATTGTGGGTGTGGAACCCTATCTAATGTCCATTCTGACCGTCGGTCCTTATATTCCCACTCTGGTTCAAAGAACACCAGGAGCAACTGTTGATGCTCCTGAGATTGTGATTGACATTGTCAAACCAGAAGTTCAATGGACGGACGATGAAAGGAGACTTGTTAATCTTGATGCAAGGCTCAAAAACATGATTGTCAGCACTCTTCCCACTGACCTCATGAAAGTGGTCATTAGATATCCCTCTTCAAAGGAAGTTTGGGATAGATTGGTTAGCATGCATGAAGGCTCTGCTGCTACCATTGCCACTAAGAAAATAGACTTAAAAAGAGCCTATGAAAATTTCTTTTCCCTTCCTAACGAAGGTCTAAACGGTTCATATACCCGATTCAAAGGGTTACTGAACGATATGACCACTGTTGGTATCACCCACGATGACTTTGAGGTGTGCCACAAATTTCTTGATAGCTTACCTATCAAGTGGCAAGGTCTGAGACAAATACTCAGAACCACTGAGCGACTAAATGGTCTTAACCTTGAGTCTCTCTTTGGCATGCTACAGTTCGAAGAAAGAGCTCTTGCTCAAAATCTTAGAGCTGCCGCTGATGCACAGCATCGTGCGGGTCCCTCTTCTTCTACTGTCACCTCTTCTGCACATTCTGCCCTTGACCCTCTTGCCCTTATCTCTGCTGAGCCCAGTAATCTTAATACTGGTGCTAGCTCTTCTACCCTACCACAACCCATTCAATCTCTTGTTGATGATCTTAATGCTGAAGAGAAACAAGAGATGTTCAGCGACTTTATGGATTTTGCCTTAGTCGCTGGCAAAAGGTACTCCCGAAAATGGAACAACCGTAGGTCGGTTGCTCCATACAAGCCTCCTGTTGACAAAGCTCAAGAGGAGTGCTGGAGATGTGGCAGAAAAGGCCACTATCAAAAGGAGTGCAGAGTTGCCTTACCAACTCCTGCTGCTCCTAAAACTAACCTTAACCCTTCTAAACCTGCTGATGAGTACAGGAATAAATACTATCAGCTGAAGGCAAAGGTTGCTGAAATGGAGGAGGCTAAAACACCAGCAAAAGGGCTGGTTGCTGAAGAGCACGACTGGGCTGAATCAGATGATTCAGACAGTGAAGAATATGTTGACGCCATGTGTCTTATGGCGCTCGCTGATGGAGATGCTTTGACAAGAGATCAAGTCTCCTCAAGTCAGTGGGTAAACGTCACCATAAAAAAGGTTTGTGCTCACTCCTCTGCTTCTGAAGAAGATAAATCAAAAATCTTCGAATCTCTTCTCTGTGACTTTCAGTTCGTTGAATCAATACGAGCTGAAGTCCAATCTAAGCTTGACTCCACTTCCTTGGAGTTAAGTGAAAAATCTGAAAGACTCAATGAGTTGAGGAATGTTCATGTTGAACTCCAATCTCATGAGTTGCTGGCCCAAAAGGTTCAAATTGAGAACGAAAAACTCAAGCTTGAAGTGGCCAACCTAAAGAAGATTGTGACCTCTTGGTCAAAAGCTTCTAGGTTTCACCATCAGTGCCTAAATGAGCAAATCCCTGCTCAAGTTCAGGCAGTAATAGGTGGTGACTTTAATGCTGCTGCCTCTATTTCTGACTTGTTTAGCGATGAGGTTAAGCCTGATTACTCTATTCCTCCATCTGCTGTCATCTCTCCTGAAGAGATGAAGAAATGGTATTTTGTTAGGGGTAACAATTACCATAACGAAATGGAAGCTGGTACTACCACCTCCACTACCAGCGAACCATCCAATGCTGAGGAAAATAGTACTAGCTCCCCAGCTAGCACCAACAACCCTTTTCCCCATCTTCCCATTGTTGGCATGATGCCTAACGAAGGAAGAGTTCAATACTCTTCTGGGGAATCATTTGAAGGGGATATTGGTAGTGATGGTTTCAAACCCATCGCTCCTCAGCAGCTAACCATCAGGTCTTCTGAACCCTTCAGAAGAAGCAAGGTTGCTGTTCCCTATGACTATAGCTCGCCACAGCAAGCTAATCCTGTCAGTCAGCAACCTCCACCTGTTCAACCCACTACATCTTCTCAGCAAGTTCCTAACCTTGCTGACAGCAATACTTTGCTGGATGAACGTGTCATGAAAAGACGCGTCAAGTTTGCTGACGCCAGATATCTTCATCTTTACAACCAGGCCCAATCTGCTGATAAACAAGTTCACCAGCAGGCACCTCAATCGCTGCCTACCCCTATCTTAAGACATAAAACTCCTCAAAAGGAGAGAATGTCTAACACACAAAATAGGCCAACTACTCCTCAAAGAGGACACTTGCCTAACCAGCAAGTAAGGCCTATCACTCCTCAAAGAGGACACTTGCCTAACCAGCAAGTAAGGCCTATCACTCCTCAAAGAGGACACTTGCCTAACCAGCAAGTAAGGCCTATCACTCCTCAAAGAGGACACTTGCCTCATCAGCAAGTGAGGTCCACTACCCCAAAAAGGCAGTACTTGCCTCATAGGCAAATGAGGTCTGATACTCCCTATCAGCAACCGAGATCGATCACTCCCAAAAGAGTGCATCCATCTCAGCAGGGTCCTTCTTCTTCCTCTCACCCTGCTGTCCATCAAGCATGGAGTGTAGTCAAGGGATCAAAAAATCCCTCTACATCTCAATCAGAGGACCCAAAAGGAAAGTCCATTCTGGGTCCTGCTCCTAAGTTGCTTCAGCTTCCACAAAAGCATAAGCAAAAGCCTAAGCCTAAGAAAAAGGCTTCTTCCTCTGCTGACCCAAAAATTAACGAGCTGGCTCAGCAAGTTAATGATCTCTCCTCCCAACTGAAGGAATTCTTCCTTCAAAATCAAAAGGGCAGCACCTCTGCTAAAAAATGCTACAAATGTGGCAGCAGAGGTCACATTGCTTCTGATTGTGACAACTCCAGGGAAGCTCCTGAAGTTGATATTCAACCGAATCCTTCAGTGGTTGCTTCCTCTTCCACTATTGTCAGCGAAAGGTCTTCTTCTGCTGATCGTATGGATAGTGGAGAGTCAACCGATCTCTCTGAGGAGAACATTGCTGACTTCATAGCTGCTCAGCGAATCTTCTTGCCTCAATCTCAAGAGATCATTACCACTGGCAGAGGTACCATTCTGGTTGAGTATGGGAACAACAATCAAGTCAGCAACTTGACTGTTCTCGATACTGGAGCCACTGTCACATCTGCTGATCAATATGTAATTGATCATGACCTACCCACTGCTCATCATCTTGTTGATAACTCTCCAAGTGATGAGAGTACTAACTCTATTGCTCCTCTTCCTCTTTCTACTGATGAAGTCGTCAGTAGAGAAGAATCTTCAGAGTCTTCCATCTAAATCCTTCTGTTAAATCTATGCAGGGCTCGCTGGGAAAAGGTGTGTGGTACTTGGACAGTGGCTGTTCAAAACACATGACTGGCTCAAAGACCCTGCTGGATAACTATGTAGAGGCTGCTGGCCCTACTGTAGTGTTTGGTGACAACTCCAGGGAGGCTCCTGAAGTTGATATTCAACCGAATCCTTCAGTGGTTGCTTCCTCTTCCTCTTTCTACTGATGAAGTCGTCAGTAGAGAAGAATCTTCAGAGTCTTCCATCTAAATCCTTCTGTTAAATCTATGCAGGGCTCGCTGGGAAAAGGTGTGTGGTACTTGGACAGTGGCTGTTCAAAACACATGACTGGCTCAAAGACCCTGCTGGATAACTATGTAGAGGCTGCTGGCCCTACTGTAGTGTTTGGTGACAACTCCACTGGACAAACAGAAGGTTATGGTCTTCTTTCTAATGGACTCATAAAGTTCAACAAAGTCGCTTATGTCAATGGATTAAAACATAATCTCATCAGCATAAGTCAACTTTGTGATGCTGACTACAAGGTGATTCTTGACAAACATCAAGGCACTGTGGTAAATGTAAACAAGGAAGTAGTCTTGGTTGCACCAAGAAAACGAGATGTATATCTAGTTGACTTCACTCCTATCAAGACTGATAGTGAGACTTGTTTCTTTGCCAAGTCGGCTGCTGAACTAAACTGGTTATGGCACAAGCGTATGTCGCATGTGAACTTCAAAACCATTAACTCTCTGGCCAAAAAGAACCTTGTTCGTGGCCTCCCTCATCTTTCCTTTGAGAAGGATAGACTCTGTGGTGCTTGTGAAAAGGGTAAAAGCCATAGAGCAACCTTCAAAACCAAGCAAGCCAATTCTATCTCTGGCTGCTTTCATCTTCTTCACATGGACCTTTTTGGTCCAGTGAACGTCCAAAGTCTAAAGGGTAGCAAATACACTTTAGTAATCGTGGATGAATATTCACGATACACTTGGACCATATTTCTTCATTCTAAGAGTGATGCTGCTGAAGAAATTATCAATTTCATCAAGAAAATGGAGAATCTCAACAGCATTAGGGTGAAAGAACTCAGAAGCGATCATGGTACTGAGTTCAGAAACCATACTCTTGAAACATTTTGTGCTGATCAAGGGATCTCACAAAATTTCTCTTCTACTAGAACCCCTGAGCAGAATGGTGTAGCTGAAAGGAGAAATAGAACTCTCATCGAAGCTGCTCGCACAATGCTCAGTGAGTCCTCTCTACCCAGCAAGTTCTGGGCAGAAGCTGTCAATACAGCGTGTCACACTCAAAATCGCTGTCTCATTGTCAAAAGACATGACAAGACAGCGTATGAGGTACTGAAAGGAAAGGTACCTCAAATCAAATACTTCCATGTTTTTGGATGTCCTGTCTTCATCTTAAACAACAAGGATCATCTAGGCAAATTTGATCCTAAAGCTGATGATGGATACTTTCTTGGGTATTCATCCATCAGCAAGGCATTTAGAGTTTTCAATACTCGCCTTCAGAAGGTTGATGAATCCATTCATGTTACTTTCGATGAAAGCTCATCAGCCCTAAAGGACATCCAATCTAACTCGTCAGAGGTTATTTTCAATGAGTTAGCTGAACCTCTCACTGAGGAAGCTGACTTATTTGTTGATGCTTCTTGCTCGCTGCCTGACGCTACTCAGCATAGCACAAAGGATAGTTCAGCTGATGTTGAACTAGAGCAAGTTGCTGCTCATATCTACTCGATTGAGCCAGTTGAGCCTATCATAAGATCAATCCATGTAGCTTCAGCCAAACCTAGATCACTGGCTGATGACATACATGCTGATGACCCTACTGACGAAGAGTTTCATGATGCTTCAGCAAATGCTGAAGAAATGGAGTCTGCTGAAGACTCCGCCATCAATGATAACTCAAATCAGTCGAATGGCTCTGCTGATCATTCTCCTGAACCCATTCTTACCATTGACCTCTCTTCCTATAATGCTCCTGCTGATCCCTTAGCTCCAATTTCCGCTGCCACTCAACTTGGCGCTGCCACTCAACTTGGTGTCTCAAGTGCTCCAGCACTTAAATGGACATCTAGTCATCCAGCTCACCAAGTCATTGGAGATCCTCAGCAGGGAATCATTACTCGATCAGCGACTAGAAACACATGTCTTTATGTGAATTTCTTGTCAATGATCACTCCGAAAAACATAGGAGAAGCAATGGTTGATCCTTCATGGGTCGCTGCCATGCAAGAGGAACTTACCCAGTTTCAAAGACAGCATGTCTGGTTCTTGGTTCCTTTACCTCCTGGAAAGGAACCCATTGGAACTAAATGGGTGTATAGGAATAAAATGGACGAAGATGGCGTTGTTACTCGTAACAAGGCTAGGCTGGTTGCACAAGGTTACCTTCAAGAAGAAGGGGTTGACTATGACGAAACCTTTGCACCAGTGGCCAGACTGGAAGCTATACGCTTATTCTTGGCACATGCTGCTTACAAAAACTTCACTGTATATCAAATGGATGTAAAGAGTGCCTTCCTAAATGGAAAACTCGATGAGGAAGTTTATGTTGAGCAGCCACCTGGGTTTGAAGATCCAGCCAAGCCACACCATGTCTATCGCCTTTACAAGGCTCTTTATGGTCTTAAACAAGCTCCCAGAGCTTGGTACGACACTCTCTCTGAATTTCTTCTCTCCAATAAGTTTCAGCGAGGATCCATTGACAGCACCCTCTTCATCTATAGAAAGGGTGCTGATGTTCTATATGTTCAGATATATGTAGATGACATCATCTTTGGTTCTTCCAGCAAGAAACTTTGCTCTAAGTTCAGCTCCCTGATGTCCTCTCATTTTGAGATGAGCATGATGGGTGAGCTGACCTTCTTTCTTGGTCTACAAATTCGCCAACTCCCAAATGGGATTTTCATTAACCAAGAGAAGTACATTCGGGACATGCTGGCCAAATTCGACTTATCGAATGTGACCACTAAAGCTACCCCCATGTCTCCTCCAAATAATCTCCATGCTGACCTTGATGGTAAGCATGTGAATCCTACTCTCTATAGAGGAATGATCGGTTCGCTGATGTATCTCACAGCGAGTCGTCCTGATATCATGTTTGCTACTTGCTTGTGTGCAAGATAAAAGTAATGGAGAGCTAAAAGTCTCCATCTAGTCCAGCAGCAAACGGCTGCTGGTAAAGACTTATCAAATCCGTTACTCCCTGTTGCTTTGGGAAAAAGCAAGATAAAAGTAATGGAGAGCTAAAAGTCTCCATCTAGTCCAGCAGCAAACGGCTGCTGGTAAAGACTTATCAAATCCGTTACTCCCTGTTGCTTTGGGAAAAAGCAAGATAAAAGTAATGGAGAGCTAAAAGTCTCCATCTAGTCCAGCAGCAAACGGCTGCTGGTAAAGACTTATCAAATCCGTTACTCCCTGTTGCTTTGGGAAAAAGCAAGATAAAAGTAATGGAGAGCTAAAAGTCTCCATCTAGTCCAGCAGCAAACGGCTGCTGGTAAAGACTTATCAAATCCGTTACTCCCTGTTGCTTTGGGAAAAAGCAAGATAAAAGTAATGGAGAGCTAAAAGTCTCCATCTAGTCCAGCAGCAAACGGCTGCTGGTAAAGACTTATCAAATCCGTTACTCCCTGTTGCTTTGGGAAAAAGCAAGATAAAAGTAATGGAGAGCTAAAAGTCTCCATCTAGTCCAGCAGCAAACGGCTGCTGGTAAAGACTTATCAAATCCGTTACTCCCTGTTGCTTTGGGAAAAAGCAAGATAAAAGTAATGGAGAGCTAAAAGTCTCCATCTAGTCCAGCAGCAAACGGCTGCTGGTAAAGACTTATCAAATCCGTTACTCCCTGTTGCTTTGGGAAAAAGCAAGATAAAAGTAATGGAGAGCTAAAAGTCTCCATCTAGTCCAGCAGCAAACGGCTGCTGGTAAAGACTTATCAAATCCGTTACTCCCTGTTGCTTTGGGAAAAAGCAAGATAAAAGTAATGGAGAGCTAAAAGTCTCCATCTAGTCCAGCAGCAAACGGCTGCTGGTAAAGACTTATCAAATCCGTTACTCCCTGTTGCTTTGGGAAAAAGCAAGATAAAAGTAATGGAGAGCTAAAAGTCTCCATCTAGTCCAGCAGCAAACGGCTGCTGGTAAAGACTTATCAAATCCGTTACTCCCTGTTGCTTTGGGAAAAAGCAAGATAAAAGTAATGGAGAGCTAAAAGTCTCCATCTAGTCCAGCAGCAAACGGCTGCTGGTAAAGACTTATCAAATCCGTTACTCCCTGTTGCTTTGGGAAAAAGCAAGATAAAAGTAATGGAGAGCTAAAAGTCTCCATCTAGTCCAGCAGCAAACGGCTGCTGGTAAAGACTTATCAAATCCGTTACTCCCTGTTGCTTTGGGAAAAAGCAAGATAAAAGTAATGGAGAGCTAAAAGTCTCCATCTAGTCCAGCAGCAAACGGCTGCTGGTAAAGACTTATCAAATCCGTTACTCCCTGTTGCTTTGGGAAAAAGCAAGATAAAAGTAATGGAGAGCTAAAAGTCTCCATCTAGTCCAGCAGCAAACGGCTGCTGGTAAAGACTTATCAAATCCGTTACTCCCTGTTGCTTTGGGAAAAAGCAAGATAAAAGTAATGGAGAGCTAAAAGTCTCCATCTAGTCCAGCAGCAAACGGCTGCTGGTAAAGACTTATCAAATCCGTTACTCCCTGTTGCTTTGGGAAAAAGCAAGATAAAAGTAATGGAGAGCTAAAAGTCTCCATCTAGTCCAGCAGCAAACGGCTGCTGGTAAAGACTTATCAAATCCGTTACTCCCTGTTGCTTTGGGAAAAAGCAAGATAAAAGTAATGGAGAGCTAAAAGTCTCCATCTAGTCCAGCAGCAAACGGCTGCTGGTAAAGACATATCAAATCCGTTACTCCCTGTTGCTTTGGGAAAAAGCAAGATAAAAGTAATGGAGAGCTAAAAGTCTCCATCTAGTCCAGCAGCAAACGGCTGCTGGTAAAGACATATCAAATCCGTTACTCCCTGTTGCTTTGGGAAAAAGCAAGATAAAAGTAATGGAGAGCTAAAAGTCTCCATCTAGTCCAGCAGCAAACGGCTGCTGGTAAAGACTTATCAAATCCGTTACTCCCTGTTGCTTTGGGAAAAAGCAAGATAAAAGTAATGGAGAGCTAAAAGTCTCCATCTAGTCCAGCAGCAAACGGCTGCTGGTAAAGACATATCAAATCCGTTACTCCCTGTTGCTTTGGGAAAAAGCAAGATAAAAGTAATGGAGAGCTAAAAGTCTCCATCTAGTCCAGCAGCAAACGGCTGCTGGTAAAGACATATCAAATCCGTTACTCCCTGTTGCTTTGGGAAAAAGCAAGATAAAAGTAATGGAGAGCTAAAAGTCTCCATCTAGTCCAGCAGCAAACGGCTGCTGGTAAAGACATATCAAATCCGTTACTCCCTGTTGCTTTGGGAAAAAGCAAGATAAAAGTAATGGAGAGCTAAAAGTCTCCATCTAGTCCAGCAGCAAACGGCTGCTGGTAAAGACATATCAAATCCGTTACTCCCTGTTGCTTTGGGAAAAAGCAAGATAAAAGTAATGGAGAGCTAAAAGTCTCCATCTAGTCCAGCAGCAAACGGCTGCTGGTAAAGACATATCAAATCCGTTACTCCCTGTTGCTTTGGGAAAAAGCAAGATAAAAGTAATGGAGAGCTAAAAGTCTCCATCTAGTCCAGCAGCAAACGGCTGCTGGTAAAGACATATCAAATCCGTTACTCCCTGTTGCTTTGGGAAAAAGCAAGATAAAAGTAATGGAGAGCTAAAAGTCTCCATCTAGTCCAGCAGCAAACGGCTGCTGGTAAAGACATATCAAATCCGTTACTCCCTGTTGCTTTGGGAAAAAGCAAGATAAAAGTAATGGAGAGCTAAAAGTCTCCATCTAGTCCAGCAGCAAACGGCTGCTGGTAAAGACATATCAAATCCGTTACTCCCTGTTGCTTTGGGAAAAAGCAAGATAAAAGTAATGGAGAGCTAAAAGTCTCCATCTAGTCCAGCAGCAAACGGCTGCTGGTAAAGACTTATCAAATCCGTTACTCCCTGTTGCTTTGGGAAAAAGCAAGATAAAAGTAATGGAGAGCTAAAAGTCTCCATCTAGTCCAGCAGCAAACGGCTGCTGGTAAAGACATATCAAATCCGTTTATAGCTGACAATTTGCTAAAAATTGTTCCTAGTTCATCAGCGACCATCAATTGTCGAAAAGTCGCTGATCAAAAATTTGCTTTCTTAAAAAGGTAACCAGATTGTCTAAACTCTGTCAGCGGATGTACTTAGATCTCAGGCTTCCTAAACAATCCGATGACAAGCCCTTTGTTGATTTGGTCCCTACCTCTGTATGGAAAGAATGGTTGTTAACCATTGGGTATGGGACAAACAGTGTACCAGCCCTTCCTGTTCACAGCAATCCTCAGAAGAAGTATATTCCAGGTGTGTGGAGGCTGCTGTTCACACATGTCATTCAGTGCCTTGGTGGGAACAGTGGATCCTTTGATCAAGCCACTGCTGCCCAAATGCAAATGATATATGCACTGGCAAATGGTCGATATATTGACTTTGCCAATGTTATATTTGAAGACTTAAAGTCCAAGGTCACTATCAGAAATCGCTCAAGCTCAGTGCCCTTTTCACGCTTTCTTTCTCTGGTCTTCAGGCATGTGCTGAAAGAAGAATACATGCCAGAGGGGGCTCAATTCATTCTTTCTCCAAGGGTTGCAAGCTCTGTCTATAAAGTTCCAGCTTGTGACCCTGAGCATTTTGATTCAAAGTATGCTGTGCTCACTCCAGCAATGAAGCAGGTACTGTTCACTATGTATCCTGATGTATATAAGCAAAATCCTGCTGGAACTGGTATGATTATAACCTCTCCAGCATCCTCCAAAGCTCCCAAGTTGGGCAAGAAAGGTCCAGTTCTTCCTAAAAAGAAGAAAGTATTAAGAAAAGTGGAATCCTCTAAACTCTCTCTTATTGATGAGGAAACCCCGGCTGCTGTTGATTATGTAGAGCAGCAACAAACTGAAGCACTGACACCAACTTCTCCAAACCCTTTAAATTTCTCTTTGGAAAGTCAGGTGCAAGTTGGTGAAGTTGAAAGAGTTGGTTTAAGTAAGGATGCTGAGGTGGATGCCAGCATTGAGGTTAGAGAAATGGTAGAACCAAGTGTTGAGTTGGCTGAGGCTGAAGGTGCTGGTGTTGGTGATGAGAAAGTTGATGATGTTATTGCTGAAGAGGAGGTTGTTGGTGTTGAGATGGTTACTGAAGATGATAGTGATTATGAGTTAGGGGACTTTGTCACTGAGGATTTTGTACTTGATAGTCATGCTGAAGAAGTTGATGCCAGTGATATGGAGATGGATGAAGATGCTGCTGCAGTACCTGGTGAAGATACTGTCAGACCCAAGACTCCTCCAATGCAACCAGTGAACACTATGCTCCCTCTTGGCATGCCTTCTTCATTCTCAAGTGTTCCTGGCTGCTCATCTTCGATTCCCTCTGTAATCGAACCCCAAACTGCTAAGGATTTGGGCATCTCATACTCCACCTACTCTGCTGATAGGTTGGAAAGGGTGGAGCATCAACTGAATGATCTCACCAAATATGCAGAAGTTGCTGTAAACGTAAAAGAAAATGAGTCTGAAAGACTGATCTCCACGTGAGGCGGGATTTGGGTGTCTGGGGTGGGGGGTATTGTGTTGTGGTGGAGGGGGCCTCCCTTCTGCTCCTTACCGATGGCACGGGTTCGGTTCTCAATGGGGATCACCTTTGGTTGGGCTGCTGGGCGGCAAGCGCTGTTATAGGGGGGCTGGTTCTGGGGCCGCGGGACCTCACGGGGAGCCTTTTGCACTCCCGCGCTCGCGGTCGGTCGCATACGGTAGGGGTATACGCCGCCGGCTTGGTGGTCATCCTCGGCATCTATCCCCACCCCGAGGTATGACTCGCCTGGCATTTTTTCAGGCTCGCGTCGTCAGGGCGGTTGCGGTGGCGACTCCGTACGGATCCCTCATTTTCACGGGAGGATGGACCCCCCTTCAAACGAGCAGTCAGGAGAGGACGATTGGACGTGAAGAAAAAAAGGGGGGAAGGATTGGGCGAGGTCTCCTTATTTTGGGTGGCCTGGACGTGTTCCAGATGGGTGGTCTGATGGAGGGGTGGTAACCGGACCCCTACCGTGGGTAGCGGCCTCCGATCTTGGCTTCCTTGGGAGTCGGGTTGGGAATGGGGCGGGGGGGGTCGGCGGTGGAGCCAGTTATCGCTGAGGGGGTGGGCGCGTTTGTGGGTCACACAGGGCTTGGGTGAACAATTGGCAGCGCCTCGGCGGCACGGCCTGATTGGGGCGTGTCTTGGTCCGGGTGGGCCGGGAGGCTCGAAAGGGGTGTGGGGGGTAAGGATGAAGGAGGGAGGGGGAGCGGAAGTCTCCGCGGTAACGTGGGGAATCCGTGGATCTCACGGAGAGGGCTACGGCTCGGCTCGCAAGGGCAAGGGAGGGCGGAAAAAGAGAACCCGACATTGCCACCTGTACCTTTTCTTTCATTTACGCTGACTAATTCGATCCCCGGGCGGAGCTTGGGACGGTGGGGGGCGGACGGCGCACACCTGGGCTGCTTTCGCAGGTTGACTAATGGAAATGGGCAGAGAGCCGTTGGACGGTGTTGGTCGGGAGGCGTGTTTGGGGGGCCGGTTGTCTCGGGTCGTTTGCGTTCTTTGCGGTTGCGGCGGCCGGCGGTGTCGCCGTTTGGGAGTGGGGGGATGCGCGGTCTGGGGTGGTAGTGATGTGGGGTGGTCGGCTTGAAGTGTTGGGTTGGTTTTTGTCCTGCATTGATCTCACCAAGTATGCAGAAGTTGCTGTCAACGTAAAAGAAAATGAGTCTGAAAGACTGATCTCTACTCTGACCAGCTGGTACAATAAACAAGTTGAAAATGGCTCAGAAGTAGAGATGATTAAAGAGAAATTCACCTCCTTGGCTGCTGATCAACACAAAATCAAAAAGGCCACAAAATCCATCATCCATGATCAGCAGGCCATTCGATCTAAGACTGTGTCAATACTGAAATGTGCAAATTCCACCAGCTACTCGGCAATGAAGGCAGCCTCTACCAGTAAAGCTGCTGCTGCAAATATCAAGAAGTTATCCGATCAAGTCAACCACAACACTAAGTTCCCTGCTGGTGCTGAGGGGGAGACTGAAAAGGATACAAGTATGGAAGTTCCCCCTGCTGGTGCTGAGGGGGAGACTGAAAAGGATACAAGTATGGAAGTTCCCCCTGCTGGTGCTGAGGGGGAGACTGAAAAGGATACAAGTATGGAAGTTCCCCCTGCTGGTGCTGAGGGGGAGACTGAAAAGGATACAAGTATGGAAGTTCCCCCTGCTGGTGCTGAGGGGGAGACTGAAAAGGATACAAGTATGGAAGTTCCCCCTGCTGGTGCTGAGGGGGAGACTGAAAAGGATACAAGTATGGAAGTTCCCCCTGCTGGTGCTGAGGGGGAGACTGAAAAGGATACAAGTATGGAAGTTCCCCCTGCTGGTGCTGAGGGGGAGACTGAAAAGGATACAAGTATGGAAGTTCCCCCTGCTGGTGCTGAGGGGGAGACTGAAAAGGATACAAGTATGGAAGTTCCCCCTGCTGGTGCTGAGGGGGAGACTGAAAAGGATACAAGTATGGAAGTTCCCCCTGCTGGTGCTGAGGGGGAGACTGAAAAGGATACAAGTATGGAAGTTCCCCCTGCTGGTGCTGAGGGGGAGACTGAAAAGGATACAAGTATGGAAGTTCCCCCTGCTGGTGCTGAGGGGGAGACTGAAAAGGATACAAGTATGGAAGTTCCCCCTGCTGGTGCTGAGGGGGAGACTGAAAAGGATACAAGTATGGAAGTTCCCCCTGCTGGTGCTGAGGGGGAGACTGAAAAGGATACAAGTATGGAAGTTCCCCCTGCTGGTGCTGAGGGGGAGACTGAAAAGGATACAAGTATGGAAGTTCCCCCTGCTGGTGCTGAGGGGGAGACTGAAAAGGATACAAGTATGGAAGTTCCCCCTGCTGGTGCTGAGGGGGAGACTGAAAAGGATACAAGTATGGAAGTTCCCCCTGCTGGTGCTGAGGGGGAGACTGAAAAGGATACAAGTATGGAAGTTCCCCCTGCTGGTGCTGAGGGGGAGACTGAAAAGGATACAAGTATGGAAGTTCCCCCTGCTGGTGCTGAGGGGGAGACTGAAAAGGATACAAGTATGGAAGTTCCCCCTGCTGGTGCTGAGGGGGAGACTGAAAAGGATACAAGTATGGAAGTTCCCCCTGCTGGTGCTGAGGGGGAGACTGAAAAGGATACAAGTATGGAAGTTCCCCCTGCTGGTGCTGAGGGGGAGACTGAAAAGGATACAAGTATGGAAGTTCCCCCTGCTGGTGCTGAGGGGGAGACTGAAAAGGATACAAGTATGGAAGTTCCCCCTGCTGGTGCTGAGGGGGAGACTGAAAAGGATACAAGTATGGAAGTTCCCCCTGCTGGTGCTGAGGGGGAGACTGAAAAGGATACAAGTATGGAAGTTCCCCCTGCTGGTGCTGAGGGGGAGACTGAAAAGGATACAAGTATGGAAGTTCCCCCTGCTGGTGCTGAGGGGGAGACTGAAAAGGATACAAGTATGGAAGTTCCCCCTGCTGGTGCTGAGGGGGAGACTGAAAAGGATACAAGTATGGAAGTTCCCCCTGCTGGTGCTGAGGGGGAGACTGAAAAGGATACAAGTATGGAAGTTCCCCCTGCTGGTGCTGAGGGGGAGACTGAAAAGGATACAAGTATGGAAGTTCCCCCTGCTGGTGCTGAGGGGGAGACTGAAAAGGATACAAGTATGGAAGTTCCCCCTGCTGGTGCTGAGGGGGAGACTGAAAAGGATACAAGTATGGAAGTTCCCCCTGCTGGTGCTGAGGGGGAGACTGAAAAGGATACAAGTATGGAAGTTCCCCCTGCTGGTGCTGAGGGGGAGACTGAAAAGGATACAAGTATGGAAGTTCCCCCTGCTGGTGCTGAGGGGGAGACTGAAAAGGATACAAGTATGGAAGTTCCCCCTGCTGGTGCTGAGGGGGAGACTGAAAAGGATACAAGTATGGAAGTTCCCCCTGCTGGTGCTGAGGGGGAGACTGAAAAGGATACAAGTATGGAAGTTCCCCCTGCTGGTGCTGAGGGGGAGACTGAAAAGGATACAAGTATGGAAGTTCCCCCTGCTGGTGCTGAGGGGGAGACTGAAAAGGATACAAGTATGGAAGTTCCCCCTGCTGGTGCTGAGGGGGAGACTGAAAAGGATACAAGTATGGAAGTTCCCCCTGCTGGTGCTGAGGGGGAGACTGAAAAGGATACAAGTATGGAAGTTCCCCCTGCTGGTGCTGAGGGGGAGACTGAAAAGGATACAAGTATGGAAGTTCCCCCTGCTGGTGCTGAGGGGGAGACTGAAAAGGATACAAGTATGGAAGTTCCCCCTGCTGGTGCTGAGGGGGAGACTGAAAAGGATACAAGTATGGAAGTTCCCCCTGCTGGTGCTGAGGGGGAGACTGAAAAGGATACAAGTATGGAAGTTCCCCCTGCTGGTGCTGAGGGGGAGACTGAAAAGGATACAAGTATGGAAGTTCCCCCTGCTGGTGCTGAGGGGGAGACTGAAAAGGATACAAGTATGGAAGTTCCCCCTGCTGGTGCTGAGGGGGAGACTGAAAAGGATACAAGTATGGAAGTTCCCCCTGCTGGTGCTGAGGGGGAGACTGAAAAGGATACAAGTATGGAAGTTCCCCCTGCTGGTGCTGAGGGGGAGACTGAAAAGGATACAAGTATGGAAGTTCCCCCTGCTGGTGCTGAGGGGGAGACTGAAAAGGATACAAGTATGGAAGTTCCCCCTGCTGGTGCTGAGGGGGAGACTGAAAAGGATACAAGTATGGAAGTTCCCCCTGCTGGTGCTGAGGGGGAGACTGAAAAGGATACAAGTATGGAAGTTCCCCCTGCTGGTGCTGAGGGGGAGACTGAAAAGGATACAAGTATGGAAGTTCCCCCTGCTGGTGCTGAGGGGGAGACTGAAAAGGATACAAGTATGGAAGTTCCCCCTGCTGGTGCTGAGGGGGAGACTGAAAAGGATACAAGTATGGAAGTTCCCCCTGCTGGTGCTGAGGGGGAGACTGAAAAGGATACAAGTATGGAAGTTCCCCCTGCTGGTGCTGAGGGGGAGACTGAAAAGGATACAAGTATGGAAGTTCCCCCTGCTGGTGCTGAGGGGGAGACTGAAAAGGATACAAGTATGGAAGTTCCCCCTGCTGGTGCTGAGGGGGAGACTGAAAAGGATACAAGTATGGAAGTTCCCCCTGCTGGTGCTGAGGGGGAGACTGAAAAGGATACAAGTATGGAAGTTCCCCCTGCTGGTGCTGAGGGGGAGACTGAAAAGGATACAAGTATGGAAGTTCCCCCTGCTGGTGCTGAGGGGGAGACTGAAAAGGATACAAGTATGGAAGTTCCCCCTGCTGGTGCTGAGGGGGAGACTGAAAAGGATACAAGTATGGAAGTTCCCCCTGCTGGTGCTGAGGGGGAGACTGAAAAGGATACAAGTATGGAAGTTCCCCCTGCTGGTGCTGAGGGGGAGACTGAAAAGGATACAAGTATGGAAGTTCCCCCTGCTGGTGCTGAGGGGGAGACTGAAAAGGATACAAGTATGGAAGTTCCCCCTGCTGGTGCTGAGGGGGAGACTGAAAAGGATACAAGTATGGAAGTTCCCCCTGCTGGTGCTGAGGGGGAGACTGAAAAGGATACAAGTATGGAAGTTCCCCCTGCTGGTGCTGAGGGGGAGACTGAAAAGGATACAAGTATGGAAGTTCCCCCTGCTGGTGCTGAGGGGGAGACTGAAAAGGATACAAGTATGGAAGTTCCCCCTGCTGGTGCTGAGGGGGAGACTGAAAAGGATACAAGTATGGAAGTTCCCCCTGCTGGTGCTGAGGGGGAGACTGAAAAGGATACAAGTATGGAAGTTCCCCCTGCTGGTGCTGAGGGGGAGACTGAAAAGGATACAAGTATGGAAGTTCCCCCTGCTGGTGCTGAGGGGGAGACTGAAAAGGATACAAGTATGGAAGTTCCCCCTGCTGGTGCTGAGGGGGAGACTGAAAAGGATACAAGTATGGAAGTTCCCCCTGCTGGTGCTGAGGGGGAGACTGAAAAGGATACAAGTATGGAAGTTCCCCCTGCTGGTGCTGAGGGGGAGACTGAAAAGGATACAAGTATGGAAGTTCCCCCTGCTGGTGCTGAGGGGGAGACTGAAAAGGATACAAGTATGGAAGTTCCCCCTGCTGGTGCTGAGGGGGAGACTGAAAAGGATACAAGTATGGAAGTTCCCCCTGCTGGTGCTGAGGGGGAGACTGAAAAGGATACAAGTATGGAAGTTCCCCCTGCTGGTGCTGAGGGGGAGACTGAAAAGGATACAAGTATGGAAGTTCCCCCTGCTGGTGCTGAGGGGGAGACTGAAAAGGATACAAGTATGGAAGTTCCCCCTGCTGGTGCTGAGGGGGAGACTGAAAAGGATGCTGGTATGGAAGATCTCCCCGCTGGTATTGAGGGGGAGATTGTTGAGTCAAGGATTCGCTGACCAGACTTGGTCGCTGACGTGGGTCGTCAGCGAGTCATCAGCGGTCACTGACTCTCGTCAGCGGGTGGTTTGCTTTCCAAATTGTATGTCAAGGCGGGAAGATTTCAAACCAGAGAGAGAGAGAGAGAGAGAGAGAGAGAGAGAGAGAGACAGAGACA
>CM067173.1:128266631-128346503 GCA_034093135.1 Erigeron breviscapus
TGATCTTGTGTCCAAGATTTCTGCAAAACCTGAAAATGTTTACTATGACAGAATTCTGGGACACATTATTGAAAATTTTTTGAAGGGTAATTACCAAAGGGCAACAGGGGATTTTATTAAAATTCAACCCCTTGCCTCAAATATTTTTGGACCAATTGATGTCCACCAGAATCTGACCCCTACAATGCAGGATTATCTTGATTTTTGTCTTAGCAGGGAACAGGAGAACCTTGAGGATCAATCTGATTCTCAAGAGGGAGCTGAGGCTGACCACCCTTCGACGCAAGCTGATCAGCTTGATGCTGAATTGGTCTTAGCCATTCAGGGTGGTGATCAAGGTACACATTCTAACATCCCTGAAACTCCTTCTCCTTGTTTTGGTCAAAAATTACTTAAGATAATCAACCTTGAAGACTTAAATCAATTATGTAATCAAACTTTCGTTCGTGGGGTTTATATCTTACCGTGCATCAATAGTTGGGTTTTTGAATGCGTGTAGACCACTTTTGGAACTCGATAGAGCTCATTTGAAAGGTAAATATTTGGGTACCCTTATATGTGCCTCTGCCATTGATGCCGATGATGGTCTGTTTCCTTTAGCATTTGCAGTAGTTGATGTTGAAAATGATGAAAATTGGATGTGGTTCATGTCAGAATTAAGAAAACTTCTTGGTTTTAACACTGATAATATGCCAAGACTCACAATATTATCTGAAAGACAACGAGGCATGGTGGAGGCAGTTGACACGCATTTTCCTAGTGCTTTTCACGGGTTCTGTTTGCATTATGTGAGTGAAAATTTCCGTGACACTTTTAAAAGCTCAAAGTTAGTGAACATTTTTTGGAGTGCCGTTTATGCTCTTACACCTGTCGAATTTGAAAGCAAGATATCTGAAATGTTAGAGGTTTCACAAGATGTGGTTTTATGGTTTCAAGAGTTCCCACCCCAGCTCTGGGCCGTGGCTTACTTTGAGGGTATCCGTTATGGTCACTTCACTTTAGGAGTCACTGAGCTTTTATATAACTGGGTTTTAGAAGGTCATGAACTCCCTATTGTTCAATTGATGGAACATATTCGTCATCAGTTGACTGTATGGTTTGATAATAGAAGGAATATGGGGATGAGATGGAACTCAATTGTTGTACCCTCTGCTGAGCAACGGATTCTTGAATCTGTTGCTGATTCCCGTTGCTATCAAGTGTTACGTGCAAATGAAGTTGAATTTGAAGTTGTGTCAACTGAAAGAACAAATATTGTTGACATAAGAAGTAGAGTATGTTCGTGTAGGCGGTGGCAATTATATGGTCTTCCGTGTGCACATGCTGCAGCTGCCCTTATATCGAGTGGAAAAAACGCACATGTGTTTGCTGATCATTGTTTTAAAGTGGAAAGTTATCGGGAAACATATTCACAAATCATATATCCAATTCCTGACAGAAGTCTTTGGAAGGATGTTAATGATGGCGGTGAAGGTGGTGGTGTAAGGGGTGAAATGATAATCCGACCGCCAAAGACACGTAGGCCTCCGGGTCGGCCCAAAAAGAAGGTTCTTAGAATTGAGAGTTTGAAAAGACCAAAAAGAATTGTTCAATGTGGTCGTTGCCATATGTTAGGCTATTCCCAAAAAAAGTGTGCAATGCCAATCTGAGGTCAATAAGCGGTTCTGTTTTATAATCTTATATTTGTATCGGCTTTGTTTTTCTTTTTGAAAGTCAGCATAGAGTTGTGTTATTTTATGGTATCAAGTTGCCAAAAATAAATTATTCTTGTAAGTCTTGTAGCTTTTTTGGCTCCTTTTCCTTCATCTTTCATTTGAATGCGTCTACATATTTTAGAAGTATGTTTTTCTTGCTCTTCTGGTTGATAGGTTTTTCTTGGATAATTGTGAAGGGTTTTTAGTACCAGAAACTTTCTCTGGGTGGGACAAAATGTAACTTAGCTTTGATTAATGTTCATTCTTCTAGTTATATGCTGAAAGTAGAGATGACTAGGTGGGCAAATTAGGCGGATTGGGTTGAAACGTGTTATTTTTATGGTATGGGTTGAAATAGGCTGGATCAATCAGGTTGACCGTAAAAACTTTATTTTTTTTGGGTAAATAGTTTGTAATGGATGAATCAAGGTTACAAAGACAATATCAGTACTAATTAGATGAGTTAATATATATGCAGTAATTTAGATTCTTGCGACTTTAAACCCATTTGACCCTGTTTGAGCATGAAATGTTAAGCTCAATCACAAAAGGGGTTTAACCACGAAAATCATCAAAATCTCCTCAAATTAAGAGTGCAAACCTACTAAGTTCTTAACAAACCTAAGGTGAATGATGATTTTCCCAAAGAGATGTTTCGATCTTTGGAGGATATGAAATATGAGTATTTTTGTGTTATGAATGATTGAATGTATTGAATGTATGTGAATGTTTCTGAAGATGAATTGTGTTCTCTGACAAGTATTGATTGGTAGTATATATAGGCCTAGATTAGGGCAACCTCGTATTTTGGGCCGTATCAGTTATGGGCTTTGGCCCTAAAACCCAAAAGTACAATACGAGGTATAAGAATGATTCACTCCTTGGCTTCCCAATCTTTAGTGAAGATTAGCCTCACTGAGGAGAGCCTTCCTGAGGAGAGCCTCCTGAGGAGAGCCTCACTGAGGAGAGCCTTGCTTGGGAGAGCCTTCCTAAGGAGAGTCTCACTGAGGAGAGCCTTGCTAGCCTTACTTCCTTAAGGCTCGACACTCTCATTCCTTTCATATCTAAGCTTTGCCCTATTTACCTGGGACCCACTTTGAGTCTCGCAAGGGGTCTTCCGTCCGGGGCCTACCTGAGCCTCTCCAACACCTCGCTATTCTCTCTCCTAGAATTCGCTGAGTAAGAGCCTCGACAGGGAGCACTTGGGCAGGGGCCCACTCCCTTGCTTTTACTTTGATAAACTTGTCTCTCCTTTCTAAGCTTCGACAATATCCATGCGATCTGAACTTTGCCTAAGCTTCTCTCTTTCTTGTCTTAGCCTTAAGCTTTCCTGGGTCCCACTCCAAGGTTTGGAAGCCTTACCTTCCTTACTTGTCTAGCCTTAAGCTTTCCTGGGTCCCACTCCAAGGTTTGGAAGCCTTACCTTCCTTACTTGTCTAGCCTTAAGCTTTCCTGGGTCCCACTCCAAGGTTTGGAAGCCTTACCTTCCTTACTTGTCTTTTCCTAAGGTTAGATGAAGGCTCTCCTGGGGCCCACTTCCAGCCTTGACACTCTTTGTCTTTTCCTAAGGTTAGATGAAGGCTCTCCTGGGGCCCACTTCCAGCCTTGACACTCTTTGTCTTTTCCTAAGGTTAGATGAAGGCTCTCCTAGGGCCCACTTCCAGCCTTGACACTCTTTGTCTTTTCCTAAGGCTAGATGAAGGCTCTCCTAGGGCCCACTTCCAGCCTTGACACTCTTTGTCTTTTCCTAAGGTTAGATGAAGGCTCTCCTAGGGCCCACTTCCAGCCTTGACACTCTTTGTCTTTTCCTAAGGTTAGATGAAGGCTCTCCTAGGGCCCACTTCCAGCCTTGACACTCTTTGTCTTTTCCTAAGGCTAGATGAAGGCTCTCCTAGGGCCCACTTCCAGCCTTGACACTCTTTGTCTTTTCCTAAGGCTAGATGAAGGCTCTCCTAGGGCCCACTTCCAGCCTTGACACTCTTTGTCTTTTCCTAAGGTTAGATGAAGGCTCTCCTAGGGCCCACTTCCAGCCTTGACACTCTTTGTCTTTTCCTAAGGCTAGATGAAGGCTCTCCTGGGCCCACTTCCAGCCTTGACACTCTTTGTCTTTTCCTAAGGCTAGATGAAGGCTCTCCTAGGGCCCACTTCCAGCCTTGACACTCTTTGTCTTTCCTTAAGGTTAGATGAAGGCTCTCCTAGGGCCCACTTCCAGCCTTGACACTCTTTGTCTTTTCCTAAGGTTAGATGAAGGCTCTCCTAGGGCCCACTTCCAGCCTTGACACTCTTTGTCTTTTCCTAAGGTTAGATGAAGGCTCTCCTAGGGCCCACTTCCAGCCTTGACACTCTTTGTCTTTTCCTAAGGCTAGATGAAGGCTCTCCTAGGGCCCACTTCCAGCCTTGACACTCTTTGTCTTTCCTTAAGGTTAGATGAAGGCTCTCCTGGGGCCCACTTCCAGCCTTGACACTCTTTGTCTTTTCCTAAGGCTAGATGAAGGCTCTCCTAGGGCCCACTTCCAGCCTTGACACTCTTTGTCTTTTCCTAAGGTTAGATGAAGGCTCTCCTGGGGCCCACTTCCAGCCTTGACACTCTTTGTCTTTTCCTAAGGTTAGATGAAGGCTCTCCTGGGGCCCACTTCCAGCCTTGACACTCTTTGTCTTATCTTAGCCTTTCCAAGGTCTTTCCATCTTAAGGCTGGTCAAGGTCTTTCCATCTTAAGGCTGGCCAAGGTTTGACCGAGCCTTCCTTTGCCAAGTTTTCTATAAATATATATTTATTTGTATATATTTATTTATTTTTATTATATCCGAGACATAAAAATTTGGTTAGCTTAGTTCGAGTGTGGGTGTAAATCGGACCACACCTCATTAGACCCATTACCGCTGCATATATATTTTCCAGTCGAACAAATTTGAACCCTTTTATGATAAAATATGACCAAGCCATTCATAAGTAAATGGTCTGAACTTGCCGTCTCTAGGTGAAAGGTTTATGTATTGCTCATTGCTATGAAATGCCTTTTTTTTTTCCTATGTTTTGTACACCGAACCGGGGTTAGGTCGAAGATGGGGTGATGGGTATTTTAGGGTCGTTCGTTGGCGGTTCCCCGAAGGTAGAGTTCTAGCCTCTTTACGCCAATCGAATGGATGTGTGATCTATGTGTGATCGAGTATGTGTCTCCTTTCTTTAGAGGTCTTTACGTCCTCCTTTTATAGAGGAGAACCATCTTGGAGAACAAGTAGGCCTCTTTAGGGTTTCCTAAGTCTTAGGCCGGGGATATTATTTCCCTAATTATCGGCTGGAAATGATAAGATCAAATCCCGAGTTTATAGGGGAACAATTCTTATCTCTTTTATCTCACTGCGGAAGCCTTCGTTACGGAGAAGCCTTCGTATCGTAGCGTGTTACTGTCCCTTTTTGTGGCAGGCCCTGCGTATCGCTGGGAGGGTATATCATCAAGCCCCCAGTCCAAGGTGATGATTTTTGCTAAATAAGCATTGCGTTGGACTATTCTTGGCCACTTCGTCTTTTCCAGGGGTGTGTTTTGTAAATTTTCTGAACCGCCTTAATTAAGTTTGATTTGAAAGATAATTAAGGGGGTAGATGAGCGCGTATCTCTAGGCGAGTGATCGACGGTTGTGATCTTCATGCAGCCGCATATATAAATACATTTTTCCCCTTTTTTCTTTTTATTTCATTCGTTCCCAAAAAAAAATTTTGGCTGTATTATCCTATTATTTCAATATGGCAGGATCTTGAAATTGTCAAGATCTATGACATCACTAACGAATATATATCTAGTACAAAAGATGTTATGTGCAGGATTAAAATACAAGGTTGCAACATGAAGAAACGTGCTTCAACGGATAGTTTACCAATTCAGCCACAAGAATCGGGATTGATAACAGTTTTACCATGTGTGGAAAAGCTCTCAACGGTCATCTATGCCATTTCTTCAGCGTGAAGAGCAAGTCCAGGAAGATCCCAGATATTTCGGATATATTGTTCAACGTCTAGCTCTATAAATAGCAAGAGATCTTCTGCAAAGGGGGACACAAGCATACAACTCAAGAAACCGCTCAACACACACAACAACTTTATTTTTTAGCTGTTAATTGTTAGCATTTTCCTTTGTTCGTAGTATTGTAATCACCCACAAATAATAATAAAAGAACATAGGTAGGATCGATTGAATCCTCCCGGGGTTTTTTTACCTAAGATTTCTTAATTGAATCAAGGGTTTTTCCCCGTCAACAAAATTCTGGTGTCGTTGTGTTTTGCATTTATCTTCAAGATCATAGCACTGAATTTGAGCATTTTATCTTTATCTTCAACAGTTTTCTTGCCTTGTCAACATATTTCTATCTCAAAGATTTTCTTAAAACTCTTTTTTGCCAAAACTCTTATTTTGCACCGTTATCTTGAACAAAAACTTTCTTTTGTTTGAAGATCTTAAAACACCAAACCTCACTTACAAATCTTTGGTCATAAAGTTATCCTAAATCCTTTACAAAATTATCTTAGGTAATTTTTGTCCGAAACAATTTGGAATCAAATCGTTATCACAAAAACAAAGTTTTTGGTTTAACAAAATTTTGTGTTTCACGGAAAATTTTTCAAGAAATCATGTCTGAGCAATCTCAAAATCCTTCTTCCTCTGATTTGATTTACGATTATCCCTATGTAAAGGAAAATCTGAGAAATCCTCCTAAAAATGCAAGATTTTTAGCTGAACAAACTCTGAAAGGAAAAACTGAGGGGATACCTTCAGTAGATCCATATCTAGCTATGCTGTGGAAAAAACATTTTGATCAATTCTATGAATCGATCCCTGATGAAAAAACTGAAGAAATAACTCAAGGATCAGACGAGTCGGTGAAAAGCTATATGGAAAGATTTGAACATGATCAGCGATCAGCATCAAAGATCAAGGAAAACCTTTTGAAGATCAAATCATCAAGTAAGATTCGAAAGGATCAAGGTACAGCTGATAAAGGTAAGAAAGATAGTTATAAGAAATATTTGCAATTTTCTGATTACCATTTTACAACTGATATATCTGGACTTCTTACTTTTATGAGAAGTCTGGGGGACAAAGTTGTTGAGTCATGGATTCGCTGAAAGACTCAGCGATGGACTCTGTCAGCGAGTCATCAGCGACTATCATTTATCTTCGAGTTAAAGGATAAGTTCAATGACTCACCGCCATGTTTTGTAAGTCAAATATGGGCAGGAAGATGAAGATAAGAAGACTGGTCCCCAAGGACACGTGTTGATCAAGCAGAATGAAGACATGTGTGTGAGTCCCAAATATAAAGACGAATGACTAAACCCGACTGGCAAGTACAACTAATCTTGATGGACAAGTTTAGTTTACGATCCAGATATGGATAACATTTTTTTTTTTTTTTTTTTTTTTTTTTTTTTTTTTTTTTTTTTTTTTTTTTTTTTTTTTTTTTTTTTTTTTTTTTTTTTTTTTTTTTTTTTTTTTTTTTTTTTTTTTTTTTTTTTTTTTTTTTTTTTTTTTTTTTTTTTTTTTTTTTTTTTTTTTTTTTTTTTTTTTTTTTTTTTTTTTTTTTTTTTTTTTTTTTTTTTTTTTTTTTTTTTTTTTTTTTTTTTTTTTTTTTTTTTTTTTTTTTTTTTTTTTTTTTTTTTTTTTTTTTTTTTTTTTTTTTTTTTTTTTTTTTTTTTTTTTTTTTTTTTTTTTTTTTTTTTTTTTTTTTTTTTTTTTTTTTTTTTTTTTTTTTTTTTTTTTTTTTTTTTTTTTTTTTTTTTTTTTTTTTTTTTTTTTTTTTTTTTTTTTTTTTTTTTTTTTTTTTTTTTTTTTTTTTTTTTTTTTTTTTTTTTTTTTTTTTTTTTTTTTTTTTTTTTTTTTTTTTTTTTTTTTTTTTTTTTTTTTTTTTTTTTTTTTTTTTTTTTTTTTTTTTTTTTTTTTTTTTTTTTTTTTTTTTTTTTTTTTTTTTTTTTTTTTTTTTTTTTTTTTTTTTTTTTTTTTTTTTTTTTTTTTTTTTTTTTTTTTTTTTTTTTTTTTTTTTTTTTTTTTTTTTTTTTTTTTTTTTTTTTTTTTTTTTTTTTTTTTTTTTTTTTTTTTTTTTTTTTTTTTTTTTTTTTTTTTTTTTTTTTTTTTTTTTTTTTTTTTTTTTTTTTTTTTTTTTTTTTTTTTTTTTTTTTTTTTTTTTTTTTTTTTTTTTTTTTTTTTTTTTTTTTTTTTTTTTTTTTTTTTTTTTTTTTTTTTTTTTTTTTTTTTTTTTTTTTTTTTTTTTTTTTTTTTTTTTTTTTTTTTTTTTTTTTTTTTTTTTTTTTTTTTTTTTTTTTTTTTTTTTTTTTTTTTTTTTTTTTTTTTTTTTTTTTTTTTTTTTTTTTTTTTTTTTTTTTTTTTTTTTTTTTTTTTTTTTTTTTTTTTTTTTTTTTTTTTTTTTTTTTTTTTTTTTTTTTTTTTTTTTTTTTTTTTTTTTTTTTTTTTTTTTTTTTTTTTTTTTTTTTTTTTTTTTTTTTTTTTTTTTTTTTTTTTTTTTTTTTTTTTTTTTTTTTTTTTTTTTTTTTTTTTTTTTTTTTTTTTTTTTTTTTTTTTTTTTTTTTTTTTTTTTTTTTTTTTTTTTTTTTTTTTTTTTTTTTTTTTTTTTTTTTTTTTTTTTTTTTTTTTTTTTTTTTTTTTTTTTTTTTTTTTTTTTTTTTTTTTTTTTTTTTTTTTTTTTTTTTTTTTTTTTTTTTTTTTTTTTTTTTTTTTTTTTTTTTTTTTTTTTTTTTTTTTTTTTTTTTTTTTTTTTTTTTTTTTTTTTTTTTTTTTTTTTTTTTTTTTTTTTTTTTTTTTTTTTTTTTTTTTTTTTTTTTTTTTTTTTTTTTTTTTTTTTTTTTTTTTTTTTTTTTTTTTTTTTTTTTTTTTTTTTTTTTTTTTTTTTTTTTTTTTTTTTTTTTTTTTTTTTTTTTTTTTTTTTTTTTTTTTTTTTTTTTTTTTTTTTTTTTTTTTTTTTTTTTTTTTTTTTTTTTTTTTTTTTTTTTTTTTTTTTTTTTTTTTTTTTTTTTTTTTTTTTTTTTTTTTTTTTTTTTTTTTTTTTTTTTTTTTTTTTTTTTTTTTTTTTTTTTTTTTTTTTTTTTTTTTTTTTTTTTTTTTTTTTTTTTTTTTTTTTTTTTTTTTTTTTTTTTTTTTTTTTTTTTTTTTTTTTTTTTTTTTTTTTTTTTTTTTTTTTTTTTTTTTTTTTTTTTTTTTTTTTTTTTTTTTTTTTTTTTTTTTTTTTTTTTTTTTTTTTTTTTTTTTTTTTTTTTTTTTTTTTTTTTTTTTTTTTTTTTTTTTTTTTTTTTTTTTTTTTTTTTTTTTTTTTTTTTTTTTTTTTTTTTTTTTTTTTTTTTTTTTTTTTTTTTTTTTTTTTTTTTTTTTTTTTTTTTTTTTTTTTTTTTTTTTTTTTTTTTTTTTTTTTTTTTTTTTTTTTTTTTTTTTTTTTTTTTTTTTTTTTTTTTTTTTTTTTTTTTTTTTTTTTTTTTTTTTTTTTTTTTTTTTTTTTTTTTTTTTTTTTTTTTTTTTTTTTTTTTTTTTTTTTTTTTTTTTTTTTTTTTTTTTTTTTTTTTTTTTTTTTTTTTTTTTTTTTTTTTTTTTTTTTTTTTTTTTTTTTTTTTTTTTTTTTTTTTTTTTTTTTTTTTTTTTTTTTTTTTTTTTTTTTTTTTTTTTTTTTTTTTTTTTTTTTTTTTTTTTTTTTTTTTTTTTTTTTTTTTTTTTTTTTTTTTTTTTTTTTTTTTTTTTTTTTTTTTTTTTTTTTTTTTTTTTTTTTTTTTTTTTTTTTTTTTTTTTTTTTTTTTTTTTTTTAAATTTCATTTTTTGGTCATAACTCATAACCAGTATTCTGTTCGAAAGAGAGCCCTAAAAAGTCAAAGCTGAGGCTGATTCTAAAAGGCATGTTGGTTCATCTTCTTCTTCTTTATCTAGCACCCCTCATATTCATGACCCTCTTGCATTGGTCTCTGCTGAAGTTAGCACTATTCATGTTAACAACAACAATTCTACCCCATCTCATATCCAAGATCTTGTCAATGATGTTAGAAATTAAATTAGTGGTGTTAAATTGTAAATGGAGTTACATTTGTATTGTTCTTAAAGTACAAGGGGCTTAAGTGAAACTTAATGTAATTAGTATAAATACCCCTTGTATCTTAATAATGTAACTAACCTTGAGAAATAAACACACTTAAGATATTTTCTCTCTCCTCTCCATCATCTTCAACCTCCCTCCACACACACTAATTTCACACACCAAACCCTAAATCCTCCATTAAACCTTCAATTAAGCTTAAGTCTATTCTTATCAATTGGTATCAGAGCACAATCGGTTAACCCGAACGATCCGCTATCGTGTTTTACGACTGATTTTTTGCTTAATTTCGAGATTTGAGCTTAAATTTGATTCTGAAATTTCTGTTTCTGCTGAGTTTGTTACTGATTAATGATTCTAATCATTAATTAGAGGTGGATTAGTGTTAATTTCGTTAAATCTGTGTTTAATTTCGAATTTGAAGATCTAAATTTCATAATTTTTGGTCATAACTCATAACCAGTATTCTGTTCGAAAAGCCATAAAAAGTCAAAGGTCCTTTTACTGTTGAAGGCTACAGTACAATTTCTGGAGAATAGTACATTGTTTACATCGAAATACTTTACATTTTTCATTAATTAAAAAAAAAAGGAAAAAGAAGAAAAATCATCAAAATTTTTTTTTCTCTTTTTTTTTTTTTTTTTTTTTTTTTTTTTTTTTTTTTTCTTTTTTTTTTTTTTCTACAACCCTGTCTTCTATGCTTCAATTTTTTCATTTTTTTTTTTTTTTTTTTTTTTTTTTTTTTTTTTTTTTTTTTTTTTTTTTTTTTTTTTTTTTTTTTTTTTTTTTTTTTTTTTTTTTTTTTTTTTTTTTTTTTTTTTTTTTTTTTTTTTTTTTTTTTTTTTTTTTTTTTTTTTTTTTTTTTTTTTTTTTTTTTTTTTTTTTTTTTTTTTTTTTTTTTTTTTTTTTTTTTTTTTTTTTTTTTTTTTTTTTTTTTTTTTTTTTTTTTTTTTTTTTTTTTTTTTTACTATTTGGTTTTCTTATTTTTTCTTTTGTATTTTTTTTTGTTTTTTTTTTTTTTTTTTATTCTTTTTTTTTTTTTTTTTTTTTTTTTTTTTTTTTTTTTTTTTTTTTTTTTTTTTTTTCTGATCAAATTTTTAAAAGTTCATCAAAAAGAGGTGGTTCAAAAAGAAAAGGTTCAAAATTTTTCTAAGTGGTGAAACCACCATTTGCAGAAGTGACCAATACCCGTGTTTGCCGAAGTCACGAGTTAGCCATTTGCCGAGTTGGACTTAGCCATTTGCAGAAGTCGAAATCTCGCATTTGCCGAAGTGAACGACTCACCAAAATAACCATTTGCCGAGCTGGAAGACTTAGAAATTTTCATCAAACTACCATTTGCAGAGCTCATGCTCGGCAAATAGTACAACGACTTAGCCAACTTTTCCCATTTCAAGCATTTGCAGAGCTCATTGCTCGGCAAACAATACAACTAAGACTTAGCCAAATTTTCCTATTTCAACCATTTGCAGAGCTCTGAGCTCGGCAAACAGTACAAATAGACCAAAGTTTTCAAAAATTTTCAAATCATTTTCCAAATCATTTTTGTCACTTACCCATTGTTGGTGCAAAATTTGAGAATTTTTTTTTTTGAAACCCCCATTTGCCGAGGTATTTGCTCGGCATATAGCACTTTCGTTCTTAAAGGCTTGAAACCTTGGGTGTTGACTGATGACCGTGTTGTTTGTAGTGCTTGCTTGATTTGTTCGTTATTCTGTCTTCATAATCGTGGTTGTGAGTGGTTGTTTGAGTCGTTAACGTGTTGATTCGGTGAAGGAAAGCATTTTGTTTGAGAAATTTTTGTTCAAGTACCAGAGACTGATAATGAAAATTTTCTTTATTCATATTTTTTTAAGTGTGAACTTTTTGATCTTGCACCAAAACCTGTGAAAGCAGTTGTGCAAAAAGTGAATGATTTTGCTTCGAAAAATCATTTTTCAACTCAATCTCCCTTTTTTTTCAAAGAAATCAAATGTTTTTTTTTTTTCAATATATTTCTGACAAATCTTCTCCAGTTCACACAATTTTTCACTGGGTCTCTAGGTGCAACTGGAGACTGGCCAGTTTACCAGGTGAACTGGTCCTAACAAATTCCCCCTATTTGTCTAGAAATATTGACAAGTCTTTTTCTAGTTCTTGTATCTATACAAGTGTGAACTGGAGAGACTTGTTTGATTTAAATCTATCTAAGTTTTCTAAGGCATTTTTATAGATCAATAAATGCCTTAGGTTTTTCTTTTAGGTTGTTAGATTTTAATCTATTATCTACCTTGTGGTTACAAACTGGTAACTTCATTTATACAAGGAAATGAAATTTATACAAGTTACAGAATGTAAAACAAAATACAAGTAGATAACTGAAAAGAAAGAACTTAATTAGATGGCCCTTCGCCAGTTCTTCTTCTCTTGGTCACCAAAGAAATAGGTTGTGAGTCTTCAGGGTCAATATTCAGCTTTTGCTCCAGGTTTTCTTTATGTTGAATCTTGCCCCTTAAGAAGTTCACCCAAGCTTTCTCAAACCTATTCTTTTGTGCCTTCGCATCCAACACATTCACCATTTCCACCCATTCGCTGAACCCATATTGCATAGCACCAGGATTGTCAGTTTTAACCAGTGGCCCTCTGGTATAACTAACTTCAACTTGAAAAACTTTGGTGCCTGGATTGATTGTTACATTGACACCATTGATAGTACCACTATGTCTTCTGGTTGACATGATCTGGGAGTAATAACTTCTTGCTTCAGATTCATTTGTTATTTTTATACTCCCAGCACCAGCAGCCAGTACAGCGGACTTGATGTCTTCATTAGATACCTCGCCAGTTGGTTCAACAAATGTGCTAAGGTCAGCATCTCTTGACAGTGGTCTTCTTGGTTGTGGAATCCTTCTTGGTGGATTCAAAACCTTCTTCACAACCTTCTTAACATTTGCAATTCGTTTAAGAATCCCACTGGCCCTAATCTCCTTAGCCTTCTCCACTGAAATGTTCAAGCAACTGGTGGAAGGACTGCACTTCTTTCCCCCTTGGCAGCATCTAGACCTGCCCGAATTCCTTCCCATTCAGAGGGGTGAGATGGCAACCGGTCAAGAGGCTGCCATGATTGCATGTCCTTGCACTCTTTGAAGATTCCACACATCATCCTAAAGGACCTCCAAAGGTGGTTGGTCTCCTTTGACTGGGTCAAGACATTTGCAGTAACCTGTTCTTGACCAGTTTTCAATTCATTTAAGATCTTAGAATCTTCATCTAGACCAGAAACCACCTTGTCCTTTATTTCATCATCCTTCTTCTTCAGATTCTCTACTTCAGTTGTCAGTTTTTCTAAAGATTGAGCATGTAGAGATACCTGGGTGTTCAAATTCTCAATGCTGCCCCTCAACTGGTTGATCTCACTGGTGAGTGGGGCCAGATCAACCTGAGGAGTGGCCAACTTGGTGATCTCAGATATCACCCTTTCAATTAATTGTGCTTCTCTAGCACCCAGCGTATCCTCTATCTTCTGACCAACTGAAGTCATCAACTGCTGTCCAAGTTCAGTTACATCTAGGCCAGGTTTTTCAATCAACTCCTTCACCTGCCTTTCAATCTCCCTCAAATCTACTTCAGTTGTTCTTACAGTATTGCCAAGCAGATTAGAGATTGAGGTTGTAACCTTGGACTGAGTAAGGTCAAAGGCTTCTTTCAAAGTACCAGCCAGATTGTTGCAGCCAATGACCAACTCATTTAACTTGTTGAACACCAAGTCTTCATTTGATGAAAACTTATTAATCCCCAGATCAACCACCTTAATATTTGTCAAGTGATCTTTGTGGTATCTGGAGAAAGACTTGGTGTTTTTGTCAAGTGTCTTCTGAATCTCCTCCACCCTGGTTAGAAGGTTTTGGAGATCGGCTTGAATTGAGACAACTTGACTGTCCAGTGACGAAGGAGAAGGTGTCACTGGACCAGCAGCAGTTACTACTGGAGCAACTGGAGGAGGCAAACTTAAGGAAGTCTCCCCAGTTGTCATGCCAGCAGTTGAAGATATAATAGGAGTGGTGGATGAAGAAAGGACTGGAAAATCAATGTGTTGTTCATGCTGAGAATGCTCAGGTGTGAACAACAGCGTCGGTGGGGGTGGCATTTCTCGAGCAAATGAGAATTGCCCAGTTGGTGAAGGAGCGGTATAAGTTTGGAAAGATATATCAGTAGGCACATTTTCTTGGGAGGGTGAAAGTGAAATTGATGCGTCTGGAAGGGAGACTGGAGATGAAGGGTTTTGAGCTTGTACAGAAGCCTCAAAAATCTCCAAGTCTGTTTCAGTACCTTCAGAATCCGAAGATTCTATAAGGATTTCCTCGTCATTAACATTCATGTCCAGATCCATGAATGTAACTGAGGGCTGACCAGAAGGGTCAGTCTCCAGATGACCTTTCCAGTTTCCTGGATGGGTGCATCTGTTGGTGGATCAGATACCGAAGTATCTTCACCAGGGATAGATGTAATTGGGGTTGCTTCAGTTATGGTTGCTCTATCCTCAACCACAACATTAGACGAACTGGAGGGTCCCTCATTATTTTGAGGCCCGCCCAGTTGCCTTTCTGACTCACCTTCAATAGGTGCATCAGTTGAAGTGAATGCCAGTTGCATTCGTTCTGGAATTTCGACCTCTCCAGCTTCAGATACCAGAGAGTCTAAATTCCTTAACATATCTGGAGCAGTGTACGGTGAATCTGTACTTAAATATGCTTCTCTGCCCAGAATATGTTTAAAACAGAGAAGAGAGGAACCTTGAAAAGGGGATACACACACCCCTGGTGCCTTCAGCTTTTGAACTAGGCTTCTAAACAGAATATCTGCAAAGTCCACTCTCAATCCGTTCCACAAGCAGTAAGCCATCTCTTCTTGTGAGGAGTTAATCTGGTCAAGTCCACCAGAACTCCCACCCATACTCTCCACCAGGTGGATGAAAAAATACCTCCATGAAGGTGTAAGACCCTTCATGGTCATCGCACCCTTCGTCTTCAACACTCCATTCTCCAAGCACTCTTTGTGTCCCATTTCAAGAAGTACTTGGCGAAAATTTATGTTTGAGGGCAAGACGACTGGAGATTCATGTGAGTCCCTCGATAGATGCAGATCGCTCTCGAGATCGTCTATTGTTATGTCGTGAGTGCGGAATCCTCACGAGATAACTAGTTTGATTAGTTATCGAATATATTGCTAATTATATGTATATAATCAGCCGTATGTGGTCTATCTTCGTTTTCTATATGCTAGAAACGAACTTAGTCGCCGTAGGTGTGTGAGAGTTGAACGGATTTCCTCAATTTAGGGTTTCCATTCATTTATATATGTTTCTGATCGATATTGGGCCTGCTGGGCTTTGTTCTTACGAACTTAGCAGCCCAGCCCATATAACGAAGATTATCTTCGTTTGTTCCTAACGAAGATTATCTTCGTTTGTTCCTAACGAAGATCATCTTCGTTAGTACAACTTCCATCAGCATCTATGCCTAGTTATTTTCCAAGTACTTCATGTACAAGAAACCTAACATATATTATGTTTGTACTTGTATAACACACATAACAAACATCATATATAAACATATATATAACACCAAAACATGTAATCGATCATTACCAAAACATGAAGTCCATAATCTATCAATTACACATATATAAATAAGACATAAAATAACATAATGTCTTAATCTAAAAGACTAATCAAATCTAAGTTGCTGTTGTCACATCAACATGCATCAACAAACTCCCCCTTGACAGCAGCATCTTCGATTTCTTCAGTCTTCAAAAAAAAATCTTCATCATCCATCAAATAACAATCGTTTGCTATTTGCATGGATATTTTCGTGTAAACAGACTTGGAGAATCTTACGATATCGACCTTCTTCATTCTTCCAAAATGGTAAAAATGAACATTCAGTATCGTATAATTTTCTCTGATCATTTCTTGAGAAGTTAACCAACTGCATTGGATCATACATCCTTCTCAACAATATCTTCTTCTTCGAGTCTGCATACATCTTGGCTTCACCAGAATTCCGATCAATCTCCCAATTATCCATCTTATCCAAGACATCTTGTGCCCACTTCTTGGCAGGGACTTTGATCATAAAAAAAAAAAAAAAAAAAAAAAAAAAAAAAAAAAAAAAAAAAAAAAAAAAAAAAAAAAAAAAAAAAAAAAAAAAAAAAAAAAAAAAAAAAAAAAAAAAAAAAAAAAAAAAAAAAAAAAAAAAAAAAAAAAAAAAAAAAAAAAAAAAAAAAAAAAAAAAAAAAAAAAAAAAAAAAAAAAAAAAAAAAAAAAAAAAAAAAAAAAAAAAAAAAAAAAAAAAAAAAAAAAAAAAAAAAAAAAAAAAAAAAAAAAAAAAAAAAAAAAAAAAAAAAAAAAAAAAAAAAAAAAAAAAAAAAAAAAAAAAAAAAAAAAAAAAAAAAAAAAAAAAAAAAAAAAAAAAAAAAAAAAAAAAAAAAAAAAAAAAAAAAAAAAAAAAAAAAAAAAAAAAAAAAAAAAAAAAAAAAAAAAAAAAAAAAAAAAAAAAAAAAAAAAAAAAAAAAAAAAAAAAAAAAAAAAAAAAAAAAAAAAAAAAAAAAAAAAAAAAAAAAAAAAAAAAAAAAAAAAAAAAAAAAAAAAAAAAAAAAAAAAAAAAAAAAAAAAAAAAAAAAAAAAAAAAAAAAAAAAAAAAAAAAAAAAAAAAAAAAAAAAAAAAAAAAAAAAAAAAAAAAAAAAAAAAAAAAAAAAAAAAAAAAAAAAAAAAAAAAAAAAAAAAAAAAAAAAAAAAAAAAAAAAAAAAAAAAAAAAAAAAAAAAAAAAAAAAAAAAAAAAAAAAAAAAAAAAAAAAAAAAAAAAAAAAAAAAAAAAAAAAAAAAAAAAAAAAAAAAAAAAAAAAAAAAAAAAAAAAAAAAAAAAAAAAAAAAAAAAAAAAAAAAAAAAAAAAAAAAAAAAAAAAAAAAAAAAAAAAAAAAAAAAAAAAAAAAAAAAAAAAAAAAAAAAAAAAAAAAAAAAAAAAAAAAAAAAAAAAAAAAAAAAAAAAAAAAAAAAAAAAAAAAAAAAAAAAAAAAAAAAAAAAAAAAAAAAAAAAAAAAAAAAAAAAAAAAAAAAAAAAAAAAAAAAAAAAAAAAAAAAAAAAAAAAAAAAAAAAAAAAAAAAAAAAAAAAAAAAAAAAAAAAAAAAAAAAAAAAAAAAAAAAAAAAAAAAAAAAAAAGAAAAAAAAAAAAAAAAAAAAAAAAAAAAAAAAAAAAAAAAAAAAAAAAAAAAAAAAAAAAAAAAAAATCTTCATCATCCATCAAATAACAATCGTTTGCTATTTGCATGGATATTTTCGTGTAAACAGACTTGGAGAATCTTACGATATCGACCTTCTTCATTCTTCCAAAATGGTAAAAATGAACATTCAGTATCGTATAATTTTCTCTGATCATTTCTTGAGAAGTTAACCAACTGCATTGGATCATACATCCTTCTCAACAATATCTTCTTCTTCGAGTCTGCATACATCTTGGCTTCACCAGAATTCCGATCAATCTCCCAATTATCCATCTTATCCAAGACATCTTGTGCCCACTTCTTGGCAGGGACTTTGATCATACACTTGATATCATGTTGAATATACTCAACGCTTTTATCTGGCTTAACCACCTTCTTCTTCCGTCTTGGTTCAATATGAAACTTTGGTTTCTCAGAGTCTTTCATATTCGATCTCAACTTGAAATCTTCATGAAGATTCTTACCAACCACATCAGCAAGACCATAACCACTTGGATTGATAATCCTGTTATTTCCTAGTTCATGTAAATCTTCTTCACACAAACTTCTGAAGTGTCTCTCACGCCATGCTAAATACTGACAACCTTCTGGTCTTTTAAGAACGAACAGCTTCAATTCTTCGTCATAGAACCAACTCCAGATTATTGTCTTATATTTTGCAGCATCTTTATCTGAGATGTGAGTCCAATACATAATGGGTTTCATAGTATCCCATGTGACTATATATTCATTAATTCTTTGCCCAGGCACAAGTCGATCAATCTCTTGTAGTGGATCATCTTCTCTGAGTGGAACTGGATAATCATTTGGATCAAAAGGTCTTGTCAAGTTAATTTCCCAGTGGAAAGGAATCAATGCATCATCAATCTTAGCATATACCACAAAGTTTAAAACTTTAGCTGAGCTACTAATTGAAGCTTGAAGCATTCTTTCCTTAACTTCTTTTCTCTTTATCTCTAACTCTTTTCTTTCTTCCAAAGATGGATCTTCAGGAGTTGAGTCCCAAACATCATCAAACCCATAAGGTTTCTTGAATATGTTTAAATCCGGTTCAGGAACAAACTCACCCTCCTCAAGTTCATCACCATCAAAGAATAATTCTGCATCATCTGTATCATCTATTAAGATTACACAAAATGAACACCAGAATACAATGAATAATCATGATAATAATAATAAAGATGAAATATAATTGCATTGAAATAAGATAGATTACATTCACATGTCGTAAACTTATTACATGCAACCTAATATACACTTTATCAATCTTTATCAAAATCATAAGTTGAATCAGAATTAATCAGAATCAGAATCAGATTCCAAGGCTGTTTGCCTTTGAATCTGTAATTCTTTTTCTCTTTCAGTTTCTGCTTCTTGCTGTTTATCTAATAAGTTATCAAATACAGAATGAAAAGCATTTTCTTCGGTATTACAGTCATGTCCAAATTTTGCCTTAACTTCACGCTTTAATCGTTCAGTTTCAGCTTCAACCTGATCATCACTTAAATAATCAATCGATTTCGAAGAATTACCTGAGTCAAGTGCTTCATTAACTTCAGCATCACGAGGAGCACTTGATCCACCCGCACCAGAAGTACCAATCTGGGTAGTATCCTTTCCTGTCTCCCCCTGAGTCTCAACACCTTTTCCTTTGTCAGAAACTGGGCGAGAATCAAACCTATTACCAGCATTATCAGCATCATCATCATCATTCTGACGTCTTGGCTGAACTACTGACAATCTGCAAACTTCTTCAGGAACATCTCCCCCTTGATTCTTGACCCAGTTTATTAAAAAGGTCAAAGTATCTCGAACATTCGTAAGATCAGACTCTAATGTATCAACACGAGCCTGAAGAACATCGATACGCCTAACTAGGGAGTAATCTGAAGGAAGAGGAGGAAAAGTAGGCAATCTGGGCAATATTGGTAAGGCAGGAGGCAACAGTGGACGCAACGTTACACTACCGGCAACAGAAGCAACCGGTGCTGTAGAGACAGCAGGAATAGCAGCAGCAGCTGTAGATACTGAAGTAGCCTCAGAAATTCGTGCACGCTTAGCTCTGCGATAAGTAAGAGGAGCATCCAGTGTTCTCTTAGGTCCAACAGTACTTGTACCTTCATGAATTGGACTTGGTGCCATATCTCTATGTTCCACTTCTTCTTGATAATGAAGTACAGCTTCTTGTAAAGCACCATCATCCTGATTAACTTGAGTATCATGTTCATCATGAACGGATTGATCCGTATCAGAAAGAACAGGAGAAGAATGACATGCCTTACTCCGACGCTCAGAACAGCAATCAGAATCAGAATCAGAATCAGAATCAGAATCAGAATCAGAATCAGAATCAGAATCAGAATCAGAATCAGAATCAGAATCAGAATCAGAATCAGAATCAGAATCAGAATCAGAATCAGAATCAGAATCAGAATCAGAATCAGAATCAGAATCAGAATCAGAATCAGAATCAGAATCAGAATCAGAATCAGAATCAGTATCATATCATCTGTGTCTTCTTCAACACATCATCACCACCATCATTCCCATGATCAGAGTCATCAGAATCAGAATCACCATCAGAACCATCATCAGAACTCTCTTCATCCTCATGATCAGAATCGTCATCATCATCCACTAACATATCATCCTCAAAACGGGATCGATAGTTTGGATTAATCAAATGACCAAAAAGTGGTGGATCATTAAGACCAGCCACATTTCGAGTGTTGGCTTCTAGATCAGCAAATAGACGTAAAGGCCAAGCATGTGGTGCATAGCGAGGACCTTGATCAAATACCAAGTTCGGACAAAAATGTCTAACGATTGCCATAACAAAGCGAGGATATAAGAGAAACCTCTTTTTCGCTTTGGCATTGATTTGATCAATAAACTCTTGATAGAAGTATGCTGAAAAAGGATAAGGTCGATTATAGACCAAGGCAACCATCTGCGAAGAAATCTGAGCAGAAAGCTGATCAAATCCAGCCTTACGATTGCTCAGACTTACCAACAAAGCGTAAGCAAGATATCTCCAACGTCCTTGAAATCCACTTTTGTCAAAAGGAAGCTTTATTTGACCAACATATCCCATTCTTTGAAAACATCTACGAATAAGGTCAAAGTCATAAGCCAAGTCCACTGCTTCGTCTGGTTCTTCACCCAAATGCAGAATATCACGAAGCATCGCAGCATTGAAATCAAATGTGATTCCTTCGACAGTAGCACGAACAAAACTACGACCATTAACCATGACCTGATGAGCAGTCCTCCAGAAGGCATCAATATACTGCCTAATGAGTCTAGGTGAATCACAAAATGCAAGAGAAAGCCTAGAGCGAGCAATAAAATCAAACATCTCATGATAACGTTCACAATTATGCTGATCTGGATCAAGATTTAAGGCAAGATTGTGCTTCTTAATGAACTGACGTGGAGCAAGAGCCATTTCTGCAAAACAAATCATAATATACAAACAATTATAAGATTAGCACATTAAATGAATTGCAGGCTTAGATGAACTTAATCAATAATTTCATAAGGTTAAACTGTACGAAATTACTCTTTAAGTTCGTTAGTTAAAACTGTACGAAAATAGGCTTTAAGTTCGTTAGTTAAAACTGTAAGAAAATAGGCTTTAAGTTCGTTAGTTAAAACTGTACGAAAATAGGCTTTAAGTTCGTTAGTTAAAACTGTACGAAAATAGGCTTTAAGTTCGTTAGGTAACAATAAACGAAAATAGGCTTTGAAGCATAACTAAATTCGTTTGTCAACAAGAACTCCTAAATTCGTTAGTTGAAAAGAGAGACTAAGTTCGTAAGCTCTGCTTCAGAACCTAAGTTCGTAGACAATGAACGAAGGATAAGTTCGTAACAATTCTGAACAGCATGTTGTCCCAAAATCAAACATTCAATTTTAAAAAAATTGATTAACACTTGATTTGCCCGAAATCAATTACAAGACATTTGTATCAATTAAATGAAGCATAACCCACTTCGATTTTACAGACGTATTAAAGATCCAACGGGTTAAAATCTAAAAACGAAATTAAACCCTAGAAACCTAAATTATGTATAAAACCGATTGAGTTCATGCAAAAATTGGGCAAAATAACAAATTAGAATTGGGGATTTGTGAATGACGATGCTCGATAATATACCTGAATCACTGATTTCAATATAAATCGAAACAACAAGCAAAGAATCGAGTTTAATCAAGTGATTTGATTGATGAAAGTATAGGGGTTTATTCAGAAGAAGAGACTTAAATTCGTTTTTCTTTAAAAAAATTTGGCAATGTAAAAGAGAAAACGAATTAAGTTGGTATATATATAGATGGTTAAAAACGGGTCAAAACGGGTCGGTTAGGAAATCAGTCAAAAATATGTTAGAACGAAGTTAACCTTCGTAAGATCAACAGGAACGAAGATAGAGGTTATCTTCGTTAAAACCAAAGAAAACGAAACTAGATGTGACGAAAATAAGTCCAATTTTCTTAAGAGCAATTCTGAACGAAGTTAAAACTATCTTCGTAAGAACAATTTTGTACTTAGAAAATTTTTCCAGATTCTTCATCACGAAACTTTCCACGATGCGACCCTTTGACCTAATCCTGTACATAGCAAAAACTCGTTAAAAGCAACTTGTTCATACCTTGTACCACGAAGTACCATCATCCAAAATCATCATCATAATGTAAGTATTTTGACAAACATTATAATCTTGAATAAAAAACCAAAGTGTAAAACCAACCATCAACAATCCTGAAAATAATCAATTGTCATATTAACAGCGTTACCAATCATGACCATGATACGGAGAACCTTTCTCTAATCATAGAGATGCTTGACGGCAAACCATCGTGAAACACTTAAGTCCCATATTAGAAGCCGTCTACAAAACTAACAAACAATGAATAATCCAAAAATCCAATGAAGAACTTTGTAAAGTTTCCGAAATCATGTCATAAGTCAAGGTACGAAAATCAAAAGAAACAAGCATCAAATCTGATTATTTTCACTAAATACATGAAATGAAAAGCAAAAGAGAAAACGAATTAAGTTGGTATATATATAGATGGTTAAAAACGGGTCAAAACGGGTCGGTTAGGAAATCAGTCAAAAATATGTTAGAACGAAGTTAACCTTCGTAAGATCAACAGGAACGAAGATAGAGGTTATCTTCGTTAAAACCAAAGAAAACGAAACTAGATGTGACGAAAATAAGTCCAATTTTCTTAAGAGCAATTCTGAACGAAGTTAAAACTATCTTCGTAAGAACAATTTTGTACTTAGAAAATTTTTCCAGATTCTTCATCACGAAACTTTCCACGATGCGACCCTTTGACCTAATCCTGTACATAGCAAAAACTCGTTAAAAGCAACTTGTTCATACCTTGTACCACGAAGTACCATCATCCAAAATCATCATCATAATGTAAGTATTTTGACAAACATTATAATCTTGAATAAAAAACCAAAGTGTAAAACCAACCATCAACAATCCTGAAAATAATCAATTGTCATATTAACAGCGTTACCAATCATGACCATGATACGGAGAACCTTTCTCTAATCATAGAGATGCTTGACGGCAAACCATCGTGAAACACTTAAGTCCCATATTAGAAGCCGTCTACAAAACTAACAAACAATGAATAATCCAAAAATCCAATGAAGAACTTTGTAAAGTTTCCGAAATCATGTCATAAGTCAAGGTACGAAAATCAAAAGAAACAAGCATCAAATCTGATTATTTTCACTAAATACATGAAATGAAAAGCAAATAAATACTCCAAAGACAGGTTCATGTATTCTTCCTTCACGTGCTCATATCTGCATCACAATATTGTCACTTCACACCAAAAATCTTGTCTCCACGATATCATCAGTATGAATAACACTGTATTGCAACAAAGATCAGCACTCCAACTTTATCTTCTTAACCTGAACACTGCACACTTACCAAAAACTCATTAACGCATCAAGAGCAAAGGCATAATAATGCAGAAAATTCAAGCTAAAACACACAAAATTAGGGTTAACAATTACGAAATACTCAAGATTCTAACAAAAGATCAAGGGAGGTCATTCCATTGTCAAACCCTAAAAGGTCACCAAGTTATTAATTAAATTCGTAACTTGTAACAACTTAAACTTGTGAGATTTCAAATAACTTTGACTTTTCACATAAAATTTAAAAGATCATTTTCTAAACTTAAACAAATTAATGTCCATATCAGAAAATCTTCTTTTGTACTAATCACATAACCTCATCAAGAATTCAAATGAATGAATTCAGCAAAACATATACTCAACATTGCATAATGCCAAGTACTTGCATATTTGTGACATTAATTTTGTAAAGCACTTATGAAAACCCGTGACTTTCTATGAGACCCGTGTAGCGAACTTTCTGACAACCTATCCCAAGTTGGAAACTTTAGGTAGGCTAGGTATACAAGGACACCCCAAGGACTTACTTGTTCGAATCTCAAAGGCCACATTAGCTTCATATTTTCAACAGATTTATTTGATTTATTTGCATTTTTTTTTTTTTTTTTTTTTTTTTTTTTTTTTTTTTTTTTTTTTTTTTTTTTTTTTTTTTTTTTTTTTTTTTTTTTTTTTTTTTTTTTTTTTTTTTTTTTTTTTTTTTTTTTTTTTTTTTTTTTTTTTTTTTTTTTTTTTTTTTTTTTTTTTTTTTTTTTTTTTTTTTTTTTTTTTTTTTTTTTTTTTTTTTTTTTTTTTTTTTTTTTTTTTTTTTTTTTTTTTTTTTTTTTTTTTTTTTTTTTTTTTTTTTTTTTTTTTTTTTTTTTTTTTTTTTTTTTTTTTTTTTTTTTTTTTTTTTTTTTTTTTTTTTTTTTTTTTTTTTTTTTTTTTTTTTTTTTTTTTTTTTTTTTTTTTTTTTTTTTTTTTTTTTTTTTTTTTTTTTTTTTTTTTTTTTTTTTTTTTTTTTTTTTTTTTTTTTTTTTTTTTTTTTTTTTTTTTTTTTTTTTTTTTTTTTTTTTTTTTTTTTTTTTTTTTTTTTTTTTTTTTTTTTTTTTTTTTTTTTTTTTTTTTTTTTTTTTTTTTTTTTTTTTTTTTTTTTTTTTTTTTTTTTTTTTTTTTTTTTTTTTTTTTTTTTTTTTTTTTTTTTTTTTTTTTTTTTTTTTTTTTTTTTTTTTTTTTTTTTTTTTTTTTTTTTTTTTTTTTTTTTTTTTTTTTTTTTTTTTTTTTTTTTTTTTTTTTTTTTTTTTTTTTTTTTTTTTTTTTTTTTTTTTTTTTTTTTTTTTTTTTTTTTTTTTTTTTTTTTTTTTTTTTTTTTTTTTTTTTTTTTTTTTTTTTTTTTTTTTTTTTTTTTTTTTTTTTTTTTTTTTTTTTTTTTTTTTTTTTTTTTTTTTTTTTTTTTTTTTTTTTTTTTTTTTTTTTTTTTTTTTTTTTTTTTTTTTTTTTTTTTTTTTTTTTTTTTTTTTTTTTTTTTTTTTTTTTTTTTTTTTTTTTTTTTTTTTTTTTTTTTTTTTTTTTTTTTTTTTTTTTTTTTTTTTTTTTTTTTTTTTTTTTTTTTTTTTTTTTTTTTTTTTTTTTTTTTTTTTTTTTTTTTTTTTTTTTTTTTTTTTTTTTTTTTTTTTTTTTTTTTTTTTTTTTTTTTTTTTTTTTTTTTTTTTTTTTTTTTTTTTTTTTTTTTTTTTTTTTTTTTTTTTTTTTTTTTTTTTTTTTTTTTTTTTTTTTTTTTTTTTTTTTTTTTTTTTTTTTTTTTTTTTTTTTTTTTTTTTTTTTTTTTTTTTTTTTTTTTTTTTTTTTTTTTTTTTTTTTTTTTTTTTTTTTTTTTTTTTTTTTTTTTTTTTTTTTTTTTTTTTTTTTTTTTTTTTTTTTTTTTTTTTTTTTTTTTTTTTTTTTTTTTTTTTTTTTTTTTTTTTTTTTTTTTTTTTTTTTTTTTTTTTTTTTTTTTTTTTTTTTTTTTTTTTTTTTTTTTTTTTTTTTTTTTTTTTTTTTTTTTTTTTTTTTTTTTTTTTTTTTTTTTTTTTTTTTTTTTTTTTTTTTTTTTTTTTTTTTTTTTTTTTTTTTTTTTTTTTTTTTTTTTTTTTTTTTTTTTTTTTTTTTTTTTTTTTTTTTTTTTTTTTTTTTTTTTTTTGACACTATCTATATACGACTTAAACTACTAAGACTCGAAAAGAAAATTTAAGTTCTTTGAGAGAAACTACTCGGCATTCTTCATACCATTGAGTTGATATAACAACTCATGACGAGGTCTATCAAAAGCTTTAGTGTATAGATCAGCAAGGTTATCATCAGTAATAACCTTTTCTAAATGAATAAGCTTTTTCTCAAAACAGTCACGTAAAAAGTGATGCTTTATATCTATGTGCTTGGTGACTTTAAAGTTTTTCGGATTCTTAGTAATATCTATGGCAGACTTATTATCAATACAAATAGGAGAGTCTGAGATATCCATACCATAGTCGCGCAATTGTTGCTGTATCCAAAGTACCTGAGAACAGCATTGACCAGCAGCTATGTACTCTGCTTCACAGGTAGACTGTGCAACAGATGTCTGCTTCTTGCACTGCCACGATATAATTCTCCCCCCTAAAAGCTGACATCCACCTGACGTTGATTTCCTATCCGAACTGCAGCCACCATAATCCGAATCAGTATAAGCTTTGAATTCAAAGGAACCATGCATGGGATACCAAAGCCCTAGACGAGGCTTGGCTTTCACATAACGAAGAATCCTTTTCGCAGCTTTCAAATGTGACTCTTTCGGATTAGCCTGATATCTAGCACACATACAAACAGCAAAGGTAATGTCTGGACGTGAAGCCGTCAGATACATCAAGGAACCAATGATAGCCCGATATTGAGTTGCATCGACGTCTGGATCATTAGTCTTATCAGGACACAGCCCATGATTAGTCTGAATGGGAGTAATTGCATCTTTAGCATCGGTCATTCGAAACCTAGTAAGAAGATCTTGAACATACTTGGTCTGATGAATAAAAAACCCATCCTTCAGTTGATCCACCTGTAGTCCAAGGAAGAAAGTTAATTCCCCCATAGCACTCATTTCGAACTTAGCCTTCATGCTCTGCTCAAATTCCTTGCACATATTCTTATCAGATGAACCAAAAATAATATCATCGACGTAAACCTGTACAAGCAAGTTTTTTTTCCATTTTTTTTTTTTTTTTTTTTTTTTTTTTTTTTTTTTTTTTTTTTTTTTTTTTTTTTTTTTTTTTTTTTTTTTTTTTTTTTTTTTTTTTTTTTTTTTTTTTTTTTTTTTTTTTTTTTTTTTTTTTTTTTTTTTTTTTTTTTTTTTTTTTTTTTTTTTTTTTTTTTTTTTTTTTTTTTTTTTTTTTTTTTTTTTTTTTTTTTTTTTTTTTTTTTTTTTTTTTTTTTTTTTTTTTTTTTTTTTTTTTTTTTTTTTTTTTTTTTTTTTTTTTTTTTTTTTTTTTTTTTTTTTTTTTTTTTTTTTTTTTTTTTTTTTTTTTTTTTTTTTTTTTTTTTTTTTTTTTTTTTTTTTTTTTTTTTTTTTTTTTTTTTTTTTTTTTTTTTTTTTTTTTTTTTTTTTTTTTTTTTTTTTTTTTTTTTTTTTTTTTTTTTTTTTTTTTTTTTTTTTTTTTTTTTTTTTTTTTTTTTTTTTTTTTTTTTTTTTTTTTTTTTTTTTTTTTTTTTTTTTTTTTTTTTTTTTTTTTTTTTTTTTTTTTTTTTTTTTTTTTTTTTTTTTTTTTTTTTTTTTTTTTTTTTTTTTTTTTTTTTTTTTTTTTTTTTTTTTTTTTTTTTTTTTTTTTTTTTTTTTTTTTTTTTTTTTTTTTTTTTTTTTTTTTTTTTTTTTTTTTTTTTTTTTTTTTTTTTTTTTTTTTTTTTTTTTTTTTTTTTTTTTTTTTTTTTTTTTTTTTTTTTTTTTTTTTTTTTTTTTTTTTTTTTTTTTTTTTTTTTTTTTTTTTTTTTTTTTTTTTTTTTTTTTTTTATTTTTTTTTTTTTTTTTTTTTTTTTTTTTTTTTTTTTTTTTTTTTTGACACTATCTATATACGACTTAAACTACTAAGACTCGAAAAGAAAATTTAAGTTCTTTGAGAGAAACTACTCGGCATTCTTCATACCATTGAGTTGATATAACAACTCATGACGAGGTCTATCAAAAGCTTTAGTGTATAGATCAGCAAGGTTATCATCAGTAATAACCTTTTCTAAATGAATAAGCTTTTTCTCAAAACAGTCACGTAAAAAGTGATGCTTTATATCTATGTGCTTGGTGACTTTAAAGTTTTTCGGATTCTTAGTAATATCTATGGCAGACTTATTATCAATACAAATAGGAGAGTCTGAGATATCCATACCATAGTCGCGCAATTGTTGCTGTATCCAAAGTACCTGAGAACAGCATTGACCAGCAGCTATGTACTCTGCTTCACAGGTAGACTGTGCAACAGATGTCTGCTTCTTGCACTGCCACGATATAATTCTCCCCCCTAAAAGCTGACATCCACCTGACGTTGATTTCCTATCCGAACTGCAGCCACCATAATCCGAATCAGTATAAGCTTTGAATTCAAAGGAACCATGCATGGGATACCAAAGCCCTAGACGAGGCTTGGCTTTCACATAACGAAGAATCCTTTTCGCAGCTTTCAAATGTGACTCTTTCGGATTAGCCTGATATCTAGCACACATACAAACAGCAAAGGTAATGTCTGGACGTGAAGCCGTCAGATACATCAAGGAACCAATGATAGCCCGATATTGAGTTGCATCGACGTCTGGATCATTAGTCTTATCAGGACACAGCCCATGATTAGTCTGAATGGGAGTAATTGCATCTTTAGCATCGGTCATTCGAAACCTAGTAAGAAGATCTTGAACATACTTGGTCTGATGAATAAAAAACCCATCCTTCAGTTGATCCACCTGTAGTCCAAGGAAGAAAGTTAATTCCCCCATAGCACTCATTTCGAACTTAGCCTTCATGCTCTGCTCAAATTCCTTGCACATATTCTTATCAGATGAACCAAAAATAATATCATCGACGTAAACCTGTACAAGCAAGTAGTCCTTCCCTTTCCATTTGATAAACAACGTGCTGTCAATAGAACCTCTAGTAAAACCATTTTCATGCAGATGAGTAGACAGTTTTTCATACCATGATCGAGGAGCCTGATGTAAACCATATAGAGCCTTATCAAGACGATATACTCTATTAGGGAAGTCTGGATCCTCAAACCCGGGAGGTTGATCTACATACACTTCTTCTCTTATTTCCCCATACAAAAAGGCACTCTTTACGTCAAGTTGATACACCTTTATACCTTTATAACTAGCATATGCCAGAAATAATCGAATAGCTTCAAGTCTAGCTACTGGTGCAAATGTCTCATCGTAATCGAAGCCTTCTTGTTGCTCAAATCCTCTAACCACCAACCGAGCCTTATTGCGAGTGACTACACCTTTGTCATCCTTTTTACAACGAAAAACCCATCCTTCAGTTGATCCACCTGTAGTCCAAGGAAGAAAGTTAATTCCCCCATAGCACTCATTTCGAACTTAGCCTTCATGCTCTGCTCAAATTCCTTGCACATATTCTTATCAGATGAACCAAAAATAATATCATCGACGTAAACCTGTACAAGCAAGTAGTCCTTCCCTTTCCATTTGATAAACAACGTGCTGTCAATAGAACCTCTAGTAAAACCATTTTCATGCAGATGAGTAGACAGTTTTTCATACCATGATCGAGGAGCCTGATGTAAACCATATAGAGCCTTATCAAGACGATATACTCTATTAGGGAAGTCTGGATCCTCAAACCCGGGAGGTTGATCTACATACACTTCTTCTCTTATTTCCCCATACAAAAAGGCACTCTTTACGTCAAGTTGATACACCTTTATACCTTTATAACTAGCATATGCCAGAAATAATCGAATAGCTTCAAGTCTAGCTACTGGTGCAAATGTCTCATCGTAATCGAAGCCTTCTTGTTGCTCAAATCCTCTAACCACCAACCGAGCCTTATTGCGAGTGACTACACCTTTGTCATCCTTTTTACAACGAAAAACCCATCGCGTTGATAAAGGAGATTCACCCTGAGGTAAGTCAACTAACTTCCATACATCAAGCTTCCTAAACTGAGCCAATTCTTCTTGCATCGCCTCAACCCATGACGGATCTTTAAGAGCCATTCCAACATTTTTAGGCTCAACCTGAGAGATGAAGCAAAAGTACAAGTACCAAGTAATTGCCCCAGTATCCTTAATTTCAGCAAACATACTTGACAAATTTTTCCTATTCTGATTTCTCGTGCGAACAGAGGCAGAAGCATCACCAATGATTTGCTCTACTGGATGATCCTTGTTGACTCTTGTTTGAGGAACCGTATCGACTGTAAGATCATTTCCCAAGTTAGTCTGCACATGTTGCTCTGGAGTTTTAGGCTCCTCCTGATTTTCACCTTCCGTGTCGTCAGTATCATAGAAGGGAGTATCAGGTAGAGGTATATGTAAAGGATCATTAGGATCTTTAGGAACAGTCTCTAAGGTAGAATCTGCTTCTTTGGTCCCACTTGATTCTCCAGATTTGGAAGCAGGCTCAATGAATGGTGAGGAAACCGGAGAAGAAACAGGAACCGGCCCACCATCAAGTGGATCATGAAGAGTAACTACATCCTCCATAATCGGAACACCTGTAAAAGAAACAGGACCACGAAAAGAGGTGAAAACACCATCATAATCGAAGTCATTAGCAGGACCAATGTGTACAGCAGGTTTATGACTGACAATAACCACATTTGTACCAAAATTAACTTTGCCAGTTTTCTGATTGTACACACGCCGAATTGGTGTACTAGGTATATAACCTAAAAAGAAACCCTCCTCAGATTTAGGATCAAATTTTCCCTGAGGAAGTACTTTAAGAAAAGTACAAGGAACACCAAACGGCTCAACATTTTGTAAATTGGGCTTTGTGTTGTGCAAAAGTTCATAACAAGTTTTCTTGAACCGTTTAACTGTTAAAACCCGATTTAAAATGTGACAAGCTGTATTCACTGCCTCCCCCCCAGCATCAAGTGGATCATGAAGAGTAACTACATCCTCCATAATCGGAACACCTGTAGAAGAAACAGGAACCGGCCCACCATCAAGTGGATCATGAAGAGTAACTACATCCTCCATAATCGGAACACCTGTAAAAGAAACAGGAACCGGCCCACCATCAAGTGGATCATGAAGAGTAACTACATCCTCCATAATCGGAACACCTGTAAAAGAAACAGGAACCGGCCCACCATCAAGTGGATCATGAAGAGTAACTACATCCTCCATAATCGGAACACCTGTAAAAGAAACAGGAACCGGCCCACCATCAAGTGGATCATGAAGAGTAACTACATCCTCCATAATCGGAACACCTGTAAAAGAAACAGGACCACGAAAAGAGGTGAAAACACCATCATAATCGAAGTCATTAGCAGGACCAATGTGTACAGCAGGTTTATGACTGACAATAACCACATTTGTACCAAAATTAACTTTGCCAGTTTTCTGATTGTACACACGCCGAATTGGTGTACTAGGTATATAACCTAAAAAGAAACCCTCCTCAGATTTAGGATCAAATTTTCCCTGAGGAAGTACTTTAAGAAAAGTACAAGGAACACCAAACGGCTCAACATTTTGTAAATTGGGCTTTGTGTTGTGCAAAAGTTCATAACAAGTTTTCTTGAACCGTTTAACTGTTAAAACCCGATTTAAAATGTGACAAGCTGTATTCACTGCCTCCCCCCAGAAAGTAACAGGAAGCCCTGAATCAGCAAGCATCGTCCTAGCCGTTTCTATCAATGTCCTGTTTTTCCTTTCAGCTACTCCATTCTGCTGGAATAACGAAACCCGGCTTCAAGATGAATGCCTCCTTTTCTGTGAAATGAACATTGTTGCCCTTGTCACAGATCTGGGAGACACTCATTAGATTATGAGTAAGTTGTTCCACATAGTTTACTCTTTCTAGAGTAAGTTTTCCATTGACGACATCTCCTTGACCGGTGATGTTGCCGCCCTTGGATCCAGCAAAAAACCGTAATAGTATTATTCTTGAACTCAGTGCCATTGTCACTCCTGATTCTCTTAACTTTAACTTCATGGACATTCTCAACTTGTCTAACAAAATCCATAAACCGGTTTGCGGTCTCGTCCTTTGTCTTCAAGAAAAATACCCATGAGTACCTTGAGTAATCATCAGTGATCACCAAACAGTAGGACATCCCTCCAATGCTTCTTACATTCACAGGACCAAAGAGATCCATATGAAGTAGTTCGAATGGTTTGGATATAGTGTTGTGCACCTTTGGTTTATGAGGATTCTTGTGTTGCTTTCCTTTCAAACACGGTACACATTTATCTTCCATCCCAAACTTCTTAACTGGAACACCTTCAATTAATCCAAGACTAACAAGTTCATTCATCTTCCGAAAGTTGATATGTCCCATTCTACGATGCCAGAGGAGAGATTCAGACTCATTTGCTTTGCTCAACAAACAGAGGGGCTCCGTTGGATTATCAACACCTAAAACTAAGCCATAGATGTCTCTCTTCCTAGGAGCTCTGAGCATTATCCATTCTGCTGGAATAACGAAACCCGGCTTCAAGATGAATGCCTCCTTTTCTGTGAAATGAACATTGTTGCCCTTGTCACAGATCTGGGAGACACTCATTAGATTATGAGTAAGTTGTTCCACATAGTTTACTCTTTCTAGAGTAAGTTTTCCATTGACGACATCTCCTTGACCGGTGATGTTGCCGCCCTTGGATCCAGCAAAACTAACGTACGACCCATTTATACCAGTATAATTGGACAAGAGTTTCCTGTCCCCTGTCATGTGCCTGGAGCATCCACTGTCAAGGTACCATAAATGAATTGGTTTCCTAGGAACTCCCTGCACATAAAATGAGAAAAATTAGTTTTCATTGGGGACCCAAACCTTCTTAGGTTTGGGTCGACCCTTCTCATCCCTGAGAATCAGTTCAGTCCAATATCCATTGCTCGAGGCCGTGGGTGGGACATGATTCTCGTCTCGTCTTCTCACTGGAGGAGACTTCTGACCTCTCGTCGGAGAAGGTCTAGGAGAATGAGGGCCATAAGAAGGTCGAACACTCGAATGAATTTGGTCATAATATGAATTTTGATTTCTAGGAGCAGAACGAGCAGGTCGTGGAGGTGTTTGAAAACGATTTGAATTCTCATGAACATTTCCTGATGAACCTTTCAGTGGAGATTCACGTCGTTGAGGTATAGTAAACGGTTTTGGAGAAGATTGAACTTTAGCCTCATCAACCTGTTTATCATTACCCAACCCCCTTTTTCCTTCCGAGGTGGAAACCTTTGAAGGAGAACCTGATCTTCGAGGTCTATTTGGACATACACTATAAACATGACCCTTTTCATGACAAGCAAAGCAGGAGAGGACCTTGAACTTTTTGTTTGTATCTACCTTTTTATCGGTACCTACAGATTCATTGTTAGCACTAGTGTCCACTGACTTACTTGTTTTTCTTTGATCTTCTTTTTCAGGGTCTCGTTTAATTGGTGATATCCTAGACTTTCTAGCACCATCTTTCTCATGTTTACCTTTACTTGGAGATTTCTTAAGTGCAGGCATTAAGATGTGCTTTAAAGCCTTAGTTGCTTCTTCATTAACGGCTAAGTTATCTTCAGATTTTCTAATCCTAGATTGCTTAGGTAATGGAGTGAGACGCTGCTGACTTAATTTCTTCATATCCTCAATAGCTACATCCCAGACTTTATCAATCCTCTTAGGGTCAATAGATTCTAATGGAAATTCTAACTCAGTATAGACCCTATTACTCTTATGAAGTGTAAAGTGTACAATACTGTCTTTCTGACCATTAAGAATAGACTGATTTAGGACAACACCTTTCAATTTCTCTTCCTTGTTAGGTTGAGAAGAACCTTCTTTAGACTCTTCTGATCCCTCAGGCATCTTTGCCTCAGGAATTGAGTCTTTTGGATTACCATCTACAACACTAGGTTGAAGTAGGATATCAGGAATATTAGGTTCAACAGAAGTATAGTTATTATTGAAAGGAGGAGGCACGTCTTTATAAGAGATCTTAGCAGTGTCAAGACTCTTAGAGGAAGAATTCTCAAACTTTGTCATATGCATTAAAAGCTCAGCATGTCTAGCAGAATCAGATTTAGCATTTAATTCCAAGATTTCTATCCTAGCATCAGCAAGTTCCTTTTCAATGGTAGCACACTTTCTAGCTAACAAGGAGTAAGCTTCACTACCTACTCTTTCTACGGCCACAGACTGATTGACTTTATCTTTCATAGCTCTAATGTCAGACTCTAAAGATCTAATCTTTTCCTTGAAGAATTTTTCTTTATCATTTACAGTTAGACCCTTTTTAATTAACTTATCTCTTTCATCATGAGCAGCATTGACAGCAGATTCTAATTTCTTAATTTGTTCATTCTTTTGTTCAATTTCATCAAACATTCGATTAACAATTTTGCAAACATGAACAATAGTATGTAGAGAATAAGATACCTGTTGGTCTGCCTCTTTGCAATCTGCCATGTAAGCAACAAAGTCATCCACAGTCATGCCAGCCGGAATCTCAAACTTTGTCATATGCATTAAAAGCTCAGCATGTCTAGCAGAATCAGATTTAGCATTTAATTCCAAGATTTCTATCCTAGCATCAGCAAGTTCCTTTTCAATGGTAGCACACTTTCTAGCTAACAAGGAGTAAGCTTCACTACCTACTCTTTCTACGGCCACAGACTGATTGACTTTATCTTTCATAGCTCTAATGTCAGACTCTAAAGATCTAATCTTTTCCTTGAAGAATTTTTCTTTATCATTTACAGTTAGACCCTTTTTAATTAACTTATCTCTTTCATCATGAGCAGCATTGACAGCAGATTCTAATTTCTTAATTTGTTCATTCTTTTGTTCAATTTCATCAAACATTCGATTAACAATTTTGCAAACATGAACAATAGTATGTAGAGAATAAGATACCTGTTGGTCTGCCTCTTTGCAATCTGCCATGTAAGCAACAAAGTCATCCACAGTCATGCCAGCCGGAATCTCAAACTCTTGCATCTGCTCTTCAATTGTCTTTTTACCCTTTTCTGTAGCAGAATCATCTTTAACCTCAGCAGCTTTCACCTCTTCAGTAGCTTTCACTTCATCAAGGTTCTTGACATCTTCTAACTCATTGTCAGATTCGGAATCAGTATCATATACACCAGCAGCAACAGATTCCAATTTCGAACTTTTAGTATTCTCATACAATTGCTCTTCACTATGGTAAACTGTGGTGTCCAAGAAGTCATCAGGAGAATCAACTATTTGAGCCATATCATCAAGGATTTCAGCCAAATAAGCGTTATTGGTCTCATCATGTGGAAGATTCCAAACATAAGAACCATCGGGTTGAACAGCTACTATAGCCTTGTCATTGCCGTTGACATTTGCAGTAGGATATCAGGAATATTAGGTTCAACAGAAGTATAGTTATTATTGAAAGGAGGAGGCACGTCTTTATAAGAGATCTTAGCAGTGTCAAGACTCTTAGAGGAAGAATTCTCAAACTTTGTCATATGCATTAAAAGCTCAGCATGTCTAGCAGAATCAGATTTAGCATTTAATTCCAAGATTTCTATCCTAGCATCAGCAAGTTCCTTTTCAATGGTAGCACACTTTCTAGCTAACAAGGAGTAAGCTTCACTACCTACTCTTTCTACGGCCACAGACTGATTGACTTTATCTTTCATAGCTCTAATGTCAGACTCTAAAGATCTAATCTTTTCCTTGAAGAATTTTTCTTTATCATTTACAGTTAGACCCTTTTTAATTAACTTATCTCTTTCATCATGAGCAGCATTGACAGCAGATTCTAATTTCTTAATTTGTTCATTCTTTGTAGCATTGAAGCAGTCAAATTGTTTCTTGAGCATTTTAATTCTATTTTGCTTCAATAGTGGATCACCTTCACAATGAGCTTCAATAGCATCGAACAGTTGCTTTGAAGTCTTGTATTCCTGTTTAGGAAACAGGTGCACCAACTCTTGAGGAATGCACATACGAAGAGTGGAAAGAGTCTTTACTTCAATAGCATAGTTAGCCTTTTATTCACCTGTTAATTCTCCCACCTTGTATGTAGAAGTAACTCCATTCACAGTAAGAGTGGGCCACTCATAACCTTCAGTGATCATGAGCCACATGTTTAAGTCTTCTCGTTGAATAAAATCTTCAAATCGACCTCTCCACGCCCAGAAGTCAGCTAATGAAACTAACTTTGGTGGAGAATTAGTACGTCCTACAAGATGATCATGATAAACGAGAGAATTGAGGTATTGGGCAACAACATTGTTGGTTGAAGATGAGGAAGCCATTTTTGAAAATTAATGTTCAAACGAAGATAAGAGTTGGAACGAAAATAGGTTAATTTCGTAAGAACAGGTTCTGAACGAAGATAGCTTAAGTTCGTAGGCTAACTTCGTTTGATGAACTTTAGAACGAAGTTAAGTTAAATTCGTTTTCAAACTCGTTTTGCTAAGTTCGTAAAGCGAACGAACTTAACGACAGAAAGGGTTTTGGGAGGTTTTTGGGAGAATAACAATCAACCAAACGATCTCGAACCCTCGATAAGATATCGAATGGCTCTGATACCACTTGTGAGTCCCTCGATAGATATCGAATGGCTCTGATACCACTTGTGAGTCCCTCGATAGCTGCAGATCGCTCTCGAGATCGTCTATTGTTATGTCGTGAGTGCGGAATCCTCACGAGATAACTAGTTTGATTAGTTATCGAATATATTGCTAATTATATGTATATAATCAGCCGTATGTGGTCTATCTTCGTTTTCTATATGCTAGAAATGAACTTAGTCGCCGTAGGTGTGTGAGAGTTGAACGGATTTCCTCAATTTAGGGTTTCCATTCATTTATATATGTTTCTGATCGATATTGGGCCTGCTGGGCTTTGTTCTTACGAACTTAGCAGCCCAGCCCATATAACGAAGATTATCTTCGTTTGTTCCTAACGAAGATCATCTTCGTTAGTACAACTTCCATCAGCATCTATGCCTAGTTATTTTCCAAGTACTTCATGTACAAGAAACCTAACATATATTATGTTTGTACTTGTATAACACACATAACAAACATCATATATAAACATATATATAACACCAAAACATGTAATCGATCATTACCAAAACATGAAGTCCATAATCTATCAATTACACATATATAAATAAGACATAAAATAACATAATGTCTTAATCTAAAAGACTAATCAAATCTAAGTTGCTGTTGTCACATCAACATGCATCAACAATTCACCCTCTCTCCAGTAATTAAGGCGTAAGGCATCCCTCAATACATCAAGATCCCAATGAAATACCCAAAACTATATTTTATTAAACAAAATCCTTTTTGTAGATATTTTCACAAATTGAGTTTGAATTTTGAAATAAAATAATAATTTGCCATGTCAACATTTAATGCTACCATGTCAGCATTAAATGCTACGACGGCTTATCTTACCCACGCGCCCACTCACTTTTATTTTCCCAACACAAACAGTTGTCAAGTACTAAAATAGCTTTAAACATGTCAGATCACGATATCAAGTGGTTTAAAACACTCGAGTACCATCACGTGTCACAAAAATTGACCAAGTATTTCTAACGTTATAAAAATTAAGACAAGACTGAACCTGGTAACTGGAGGATCAGTCCAGTACCAGTTTCCAACTGAAGAGTTCTCCAGTTGCATTTTCAAACAAAAAACGAATTTTAGTCAGAAAATTATTTTGAGTCTTTCCCCCTAAAATGATGATCCAGAAATCAATTAGTGCCAAGATAGTATCACAACGGCGTTCGATAGCCTGGCGAGCAAAGATTATCTGGACCTCCTCAACTGGAGAACTTCATCAGTGTCACTGACGCGTTCAATAACAAAGAAAGCTCCAGTTTTAAGGATTTAACATTCCCATTTCGCTGATGAGATGTTTAAAGGTTTTCTCATCGAGAGGTTTTGTAAAAACATCAGCTAACTATTTGTCAGTGGGGATGAAATGAATTTCAATGTCTCCTTTCATAACATGATCTCGAATAAAATGATACCTGATGTCAATATGCTTTGTTTTGGAGTGCATCACTGGGTTGTGAGATATAGCAATTGCACTGGTGTTGTCACAAAAGATTGGGGTCCTTGTATACTTTTGACCATAATCTAGTAACTGGTTCTTGATCCAGAGAATCTGGGCACAGCAACTGGCCGCAGAAATGTACTCTGCCTCAGCAGTGGACATAGAGACTGAAGTCTGCTTCTTGCTGGTCTAACTTACCAGTTTTCCTCCAAGGAAATGACAACCACCAGTTGTTGATTTTCTATCTATCTTACAACCTGCATGATCTGAATCTGAATAACCCATTAGATCTAATCCTGAGCCTAGACCTTACAAGTCTGAACACTGGTATCGAGGAATTGACTTTTGCCTTTACACACTTTCCAAAGAACACTCCACTTGTTGTTTACCAAAGTTTATACGTGTGTAAAGGTGGTTGGTTAAAAGAATAAAGTCATATTGATGTGACTTTATCCTTGTACCATTAACCAATGCATTTAATGTTCTTGTCGGTTCATTAAATGCATGCAACCATATTTGTACGGCACAAAATTCACTGGTGAATTTTGTTGCCTATAAATACAAAGTCATTTCTTTGAGAAAATTATTTTAAAGCATACATTTAGCATTAGAGTGAATTTGTCTAAATACTCTCGATCTTAAACAGGGATACTTCACAACTTTAAGTATCTCGATTCAAAAGAGTTATTTGACAAATATAGATCATTTGTAATTCATAGGTTGTTAGGATACATACTTATTTGTATTATCTTGATTCCGCACAACCTTGTATTTTATTTAACATCATAAATAAAATTAACCTTGAAAAATACATAATGTTCCACTTTACTTGTTTATTGCTTTAAGTCGTGTATTACTTTATTTATATACTTGCATTTATATTTAAGTAATACTAGTCCATTCTAGTGATTATTAGATTTGTTGTATTTTACACTTTCGGGGTTAACCATCGTATTTGGGACCTCACAGAATTTGATGATGAGTTTCATGATGTCAGTAGGAAGAGAGGTGACAATCATGTTTTTAAGTCTAGCATCAAGATTTACTAGTCTTCTCTCATCATCAGTCCACTGTACCTCTGGTTTGACCATGTCAATCACAATCTCAGGAGCATCAGCAGTTGCTCCTGGTGTTCTCTGTACCAGAGTGGGTACATATGGACCTTTGGTCAGTATGGTCATCAAGTATGGTTCTACACCCACTATGTGTAGTAACGTTCTTTCCTTCCAAGATCCAAAGTCATCAGACTCAAACCTTGGAGGAACTTACACGTAACCAAAGTCACGTGTATTTACAAGTGTGGGTACAACAATCATACTTTTAGTTTTAAGAGAAGATTAAGGTTAAGAAAGAAAAGAAAGAAAAGTTCAGAAATTAAATGATAAGTAAGAAAACAGATCTTGTTTCAATAAATTAGGTACAGTGGCTCTGATACCACTTGACGGTCCATAATTTGCTTAACTTATATTAATTAACTAGACAAGAATATAAAGGTCAGAAAGTAAAGAACAAGAAGAAGAGTAGAATTCAAATACAAGAATCTATACAAGTCTAATCATATGTATCATTGATTAAACAGTGAATACACGGTCGATATCACAACTTGACTTATAAGAAAGTAAATGAACATACAATTGTTAAGTTTAGACTAACTAGAAACTTAAACAATTACAAGAGAAATATAAGTGACACACACTTTGTGGTGACAAACACAATGTGTTTGGTGAGGCTGTGTTGCCTTATATAGGGGAGGAATTAAGGCAACACAACCTTGCTTTGATAGTGATAGGATGGTGGTTGTCGAGATCCTATTGGCTTGAAGTACTTGCATCAGGAGCCTTTGTCTTCTTTACCAAATCAGGTATGAGAGAGAAACCCTTCTCTTTTAGATCCAACTGCAACTTTGCCATACAAGGTAAAATACAGTTGGAACAACCACCATGTGACTCTTGTCTTCTTCTTATTCGAATTCTTCCCGCCTTGACTTACATTTTGGATAAGAATGCAATGTTGGCACAGAGTCACTGGACTCGCTGATGACTAATCACCAGCGATCAAGTGTTGTCAGCGAATCGTTGACTCAACAGTATCCTAGTCGCATTGCTTTCGTTGCAACCAACCTTGCCCTCAAGTGTGATCCGCATATTCCCTCGTGAATTTCCCGGATGATCATTTCGGCTTGCTTAGGTTCTGCGCAACGCAGCCATGGCGTGACGAACCCCTTTTTGTACAATTTCTTGTCCATAACCGGTAATAGCCCAGTGGCCACCAGCCGCCACTTTCCAGGAGAGGTCCTGGGTTCGAGTCTTGCCAAAGGCAAACTTGAGATAATTAGGGGATTATTAAGTGGTTGAGATTTACCTGGACACTAGCCTGGCTGGGGGATTAGTGGGTACCAAATGGCATATGGGATCAGGGGTTTCCATCCAATTACCCTTTTTTATAACCTTATATTGTGGGGCTTTGATTTTTATCTTTCGAGCTTCGTCTTTATCTTCCGATAGTATTCCACTTACCAAGAACTCATATATGGGGGTCTTCCAATTCTTTCCTTTTTCTTGTACAAGGTCCGATACCTGCTTCTCTTCAATCAATATTTCTTTTACAACTTCTACCAAGACCTTCTTTACTAAGTGGTCGAACGTTAGGGAGGCTAACTTACTTAAAGCAGCCGCTTTCTTGTTCTGGTTCATCCGAATATGCTCTATCTCAAAATGATTGAAATATTCCATTAATTTTTGCACCTTGCGGAGATACAGCTTTATCGTTCCCTGTTTTGCCTCGTATTCTCCTTTCACCTGGCACGCCACTAGTTGAGAGTCGACGTATACCTGTATGTTACGAATCTTCATGTCTCTCGCGATCCGAAGCCCCGCCAATAATGCTTCGTATTCGGCTTGATTGTTTGTCACCGTGAATTCAAATCTTAGTGCATAAGTGTATTCCTTGTCTTCTGGATTGACTAACATGAGTCCAGCTCCGCAACCGTCGGAGCTGGCGGCACCATCGGTGTATAGCTTCCAGACATCACATTCTACCGTCCCCATTACTTCCAGAGACGTCGAGTGCGTCACTGAATCTTTGGTTTCATGAACCCTCTTACAACAATAACATTGTTGTTCCTTCGTCGATACACGGGGTAGCCGTCCTCATCAACTGTTGTTTCCTGATAAAATGGTTTCGGGAAGTGTTTCGTACATTTACCCTCATTCATGCATGATGGCCCACATGGTCCATGCAACATGTACTCTGTGACAGCCTCGTATGCTTTTGGGTCGTCACGTTCAGAAGGAATCTCAGCTGAAATCAAGTCATCTATCTCTGCGGGTGTTTTGCACCTTGATTCTGGTGAAAGCCAAATAAGTATGTGTGCATGAGGCAGCCCACGTTTCTGGAACTCAATTGTATACACACCTGTACAAAGGGTATACATCGTTGTGTATATTACGAAATACCTCATAATAACTAAATTTTATAAACTACCAAAAAAACGTTATTTTAGTAAAGATAGTCAACGCATATAGATAAGAAAAAAGTATATGTTATATTGTATTACCTGCATTTGTTTTGCCGAATATGTTTTTTTTCATTATATCCTCCATTAGGATATTCAGTTTCATTTTGAAAACGCGGGAAACAGTCTCTGCACGGTCAGGTGATTTCTGGCCATCAATTAACGAAACCAGGTAGTCAATCTCAGGCCATTTAGGATTTTCCGTGAATGTGATGAACAAATCTGGATTTCCCAAAGATCGGCAAAGAGCCATTGCATCTTGGTAATTTTGTACCATGTACCTTGGACTTGGTAATTTTGTACCATGTACCTTGGACTGCCTGTAAAAGTTGCTGGGAGAACAATCCTCTTGCCAATTGCATCAGCTCTTGTAACTCCCCTTATCACAGCGTCGCAAATGTTATGATAAAGGTATGCACGTAGCTCATTTTGATGAGATCGCATATATCTCAGCCTTTGTTCTTCAACTGCAGTATAAGAATCAACCAAATATTGTTGGTACAACCTACCACCTCGAAACAATGTAGTTCCTTCATTTGGTCTGTAGTGAATTCGGTAAGAATAGTATTCCCTCATGGTCAGGCACGTTCGCTTGGTTTTATTCTCACTGGTATTATCATAGTAAGGTATATGCTCATGAAAACCGGTTTCTCCATATGGAAACAGAAGAGGGTATTGCAATGCCATGTACAGTTGATGCAATTCAGAAATCCTCTGCAAGCTTCCACTTCTTGTGCTCACTATCACATCTCTTGGTTCGGAATTCTCACCAAAATCATTAGAGATCAATACAACAATTTCTGAAATATTTGGTCTGTTATATTGTCTGGTTGGTGCTCTTTCACCTACTAAACACAACCGGCATTCATTTGTATTGTTCTCGACGCACCAATCTCGAGCCATACGAAATGCCTGTGCAACTGCACTATGCTGATTCAACATCTTAATCAGTTCTTCAACTATTTTTGGGTCTATTTTTTGTCCAGTGCCCTCATGACCAAGGAAAGCCGACATTCGGTGCGTTAGCTCATTTGCTGTATCATAAAAGTAAAGTTGGGCATACCTGGGCTGTTCTCCCTCAACAGGAAGCATGGAACCAATAAGATGGTAATTTTGCCCACTGATTCTAAACGTGTACAGATTTCTTCCTTGGTTTATATTGTGGTCGATTTTTGCACCAAAAGATGTGAAACAGAACATGCTGTTGTAAGTCCGGATATTGTCTTTGAATTTCACTGCAGCCGGGTTTTCATAATCCAAAAGCCTTTTTAAAGGATCCGGTGCATCAAGCAATTCTGGCAATAAAATCTTGCCCTTTTGGCAACATGTTGAAAATGTTGGATTTGCACTGTTTTTTGTTTTTTGAGAACTTTCTTCGTACCACATTAAGGCATTACATGTTGTACATATACACGTTGGTTCCCCAAGATCAAGGTACGTCACCTGTGCTCCTGTATATTAAGAACAGCTGTACTTAGTATCTTACAATTTTGTGTTTTTCATTATTATATCTGGTTGGATGTATTTGTGTAATTTATAATGACCAACACATAAGTACACCGACCTGCTGAGGTATAACCTGGCATTTTACGGGTCTTTTTTGTTGTTCCTGATACAGAGCAGTGTGTAAAATACTGAACATAATACATAAGTATGTGTAAAAGAACATGCATCAACAAATTAGTAGACCATATTATAAGATATGTACATATGTTCTTTTATATGATTAATATATATTTTGTGCAACCTTTTTTTTCTTTCGTTTATATGATTAAGATATATATTGTGCAACCTTTTTTTTTCTTCGTTTTGGTTTTAAGTGCAGGAGCAGCCAAGCCAATGCAGACCTTTACCATACCTGGAAAAATATAAGCAAGATTAGTAGGTATTGGTGAACAGCATTAAAAGCATACTATCATGAAGCCGTGGCTTACGTTTGGATGGTACACCAGAGCTTGTACTATGAAGTCGATGCTTACGTTTGGATAGTACAACAGAGCTCGTAGATGGGCACATAGAGTCTATAATCACAAAAACAATACTGAGAAACACATTCCATATGATAGCAAAAGATATATAAGACACACTGCATGGAGTATTTTATACAAATACAACACAATGCACTGGTTGTGATTCTGAAATTACCTTTCGCATAAGTAAAGATAAGTTAAGGTTATATGAAGTAAATATCAGTAACAAATATAAAAAGGAATAACCTTTTCTATATGTATCTGTCTCTTTCCCTTTACTTCCAACTAATTTCAGTCCCCAATATGTTTGCAAGTTTCCATCACGATTGATAAAATTTCCTGACCGAACTTGTATTATCATATCTTCATTGTTGGTGACCAGACATGATTCAGAATTATTGATAGTCAACCCACAGTATGACTGGACCTTCCCATCAGACCTTACATGGCTATGTGAGGTAAAATCACAGACCCATTATGAAACCGTTTATCCCAACTGGACAAATCCTGTGATATACCTACAATTCAAGCCCATGCATAAATACAGGGATGCTAACTATTAAGGACCATAATGATGAAGCTTAAACAAATAACATGTCTAGTTTACCATGATCATCGAAATTAGAGTTGTTCAATTTGAGCACACAAAATTGTTGCGTTCTACCGTTTCTCATTATATGTGTACCGAAGTGTGGTGCAACCAAACCTTCTAACCCGAACGGAAAAGAGGAAACATTTTCAATGAACCTATCAGCGGTTGCTTCAAAGAATAAAGGCAAGTAAACAGTGTAATTAATGGAGGGTCTTTCTCTTCTAGATTTAACTATGTATAAAGCACGCGTGTAAAATCAATATCTAAAATTTGTGTACCTGGATACTGTCGATGCATGTTCAAATCTTTAAACAAAGTATTGTATAGTATAGTAAATGCTAAAATCTTAGGTTATTTTGTTATGTATTATATTGTAGAACTTTTTGTTATGCAGGTACATATGCAGAAGACGAAATTGAATAACCAAAACTGTCACGTGTGAATGAAGTGTTTAACCCAATTACATGTAACATTGTTATGAAGAGTCGTAGTATATGCTATGAAGATGAAGATGTAGTGATTTTTTGTTTATTAAATGAAGAATGTTAATGAATTTGATGAGGTGTTGATCTAATGAGCTAGCTGAGAAGCCAAATATTAATTGCTTATCTTATTAATGTAAACTATGAAGGAGTATAAGAATAGTCATGAGCATATAAATGAGGTATATGTCATCAAATTTGTAACAATAATAATTTAATAATAATCGATCTTTTTAGGCCAATTAGATGAACTATAAATATTAATAGTGTATAATATAAGGGTCCCAAACACATTAGTATGACACTCTATGAAACGATTCACATAATCATAATACTCTAATTATCCTTATAAATATACAGGAATCGAATGTGATATAAACGGCTAAGCATGTGAAGAGTTTGACAACATTTAAATATAATAGTAAATGTAATCATTAGCCTATATAAGGAATGCATCCCTTTTTGATGCAGAATACATAGTCGTCTTATGGCGCGATTGGAAACATGGGGTTTTAGCAAGAGGAAGCGCTATTATGCATTCATCATGAATGACAGCAGTAAGATATTGGCGAAGACGATTGCAGATGTCTTGCAGTTAGATGTATCTATATTGATGGATGTCATAAGTATGGGTATTCCTACTGATTATGTGTGCTGGGAAACACAAAGGTTGATCACTGTTTTGCAGAGAAGATTTGAACACCCAGCCGTTGGAATTGTGAACTTTGACTATCCACGTGAGCAGATTATTGATCCTGGGTCAATCGTAACTGGCTGGATATTGTTAGAAATTGTAAGGACTAGTTCACCTGGAGCCAGTCACCAGTTGCATCTGGAGACTAGTGAAACTGGTGACCAAGATGATTTGTCGAGAAATATATTGAAGTCCAGTTGCACCGTACAGTTAACGCAATTGAAGACTTCCTCCAGTTGAGAACTGACCAAGTTGAAGAAGCATTCCAGTTGAAGTCGAAGACAACAAATGGAAGATAGAGAATGGCAATGGCAGTGAAGCCCAGTTGGCATTCTAGTCAGTTACAAACTGGAGACCATCAGTGGAAAGCCCTTACAAAGCTTTACACTGATTACGAGGAATTGACTTGTATGCTTTATGTACCTTTACCCGGATAATAAGCCTTATCTTATTATTTAAGTATTAAAAGGTACATAAAGGTGGTTATGTAAAGTCACTTTAACATGCGGCTTTACACTGCTTTTTAAGGAATTAAAAGGTACATAAAGGTGGTTATGTAAAGTCACTTTAACATGCGGCTTTACACTGCTTTTTAAGGAATTAAATGCTATTCCTTAAATGCTCCCAACCACATTTGTACGGCTAAAGTTAACATCCCAATGTTAACTTTGCCTATAAATACAAGTCATTGCACAACCAAGAATTTAAGTATTCGATCTCACAAAGTTAATTCACAAAGACGAATAACTTCACACTTTGCAAACCTGCAATATTCTTGGTGAACTTGTGCAATCTTCTCTCAATCGCTAAAAGTAACATTTCACAACTTTAAGTGTTTCGATTGTCTTGAGAAATTCCGAGTATAGATCAATTGTATTTCATAGGTTGTTAGGATATTTACATTCGTGTATTATCTTGGTTCCGCATCAACCTTGTAATTTGTTTAATATCAATAAATAAATTACACATTGAAAAATACATATTGTTTCATCAAGTTATCTTACAAGTTATTTGTATTATTGCATTGTTCTTTACTTATTGTCATTTATATAAGTAATCTATCTAGAGCTTGGTATATACACACTGCAACTGGTCGTCTCCAGTTCAGTGCATATATTGCAAAGTAACTCCACCATCGACATAGAGGTGTCTTCAGTAGTACCATCTAACGAGTTGGGACTTACAAGTGGTATCAGAGCAGAAGGCTAATAAACTTGCCTAGATCTGCTAAGATGAACACTACTGAAGGTGGAGATGGTTCTGGTTCAGGTGAAAACCCCTCGAATACTAATGCACAACCTTTTTAAAATGTTAACACCAACCCTCCTCCTCCTACTGCCCCAAACCATGTCCATGTACACTACTCTAACACTCCTGTTCCAAAATTTGATGGAAACAGTGAGACATTCGGTACATGGAAGGCTAGAATGCTTTTGCATTTTGGTGGGATTGAAAGGTATATGTTGAAAATCCTTAAGGATGGACCATATATACCCATGTCCCTTGGGGTCAGTCCTCTTCTTGATCCAACTGGAAGAAGAGGTTCAAGGGAAAAGCCAGAAGACCATTGGTCTGATGAGGATCGCAGACTGGTGGACTTGGACACCAGACTGAAAAACATGATCCTTGGGGCTGTCCCTGAAGACCTAATTCCAACACTTGTGTTGTTTCCCAGTGCCAAGTCTTTGTGGGATGAATTAGTGATTCAATTTGAAGGAGGTGATGACACTATTGTCACCAGAAAAGTTGCTTTGAACAAGAAGTATGAATCCTTCTTTGCCTTGCCCAATGAAAGTCTAACTGGTACATACACCAGATTTTCTAGCCTCATCAATCAGTTGAGAGGATTGGGTGTAGAGAAGGATAAGGATATTCTTCTTGAGAAGTTTTGTGATATTCTTCCTTCCAAATGGGAAAACATGGTTCTTGTCTTGAGACAAGGTAAAACCTTGCACACTCATACTCTTGCATCGCTCTATGGAGCCTTCAGATTCACTGAAGATAATAATGCTGCAAGACTTGTGGCTAAGCAAGATGCCATGAACCATGCCCAGAGTCCCAAGGTTGCTAGTGCAACTGAGCGACCTTGTGCTGCTTTAATGTCTGCTGAGAGTGTCCAGGTACACTCAATGAAGGAGATGTTGAACAGTTTCTTAAACTCTGGACTGACTACTGAAAACAGTGATGGTTATAATGAAACTGACGATGATGATCTGGTCGCCATGATTGCTAAAACTTTTAATAGGTTTAAGCATAAATCCAAAAGATTTAATGGCCCCATCAAATGCTTCCAGCTCCAGCTCTCTGGATAAGACCAATCTTACATGCTATATGTGTGGCAAGAAAGGTCATTTTATGAAGGAATGCAGATCTAGTCAGTTGAACAACCAAACTGGCCCCTCTGTCCCTAATTTCAATCGGCCTGATGTTAGCTACAAAGCTAAATACAAGAAGCTTAAGGCCCAGATTGCCCTCCTGTCCATGGAAAAGAAAAAGGATCAGTGCTTAATGGCACAAACTGATGGAAAATGGGAGTACTCTAATGACTCATCTGATGATGAAGAAGAGGAAAGGGACATGTGCTTCATGGCCTTGGAAGATCAACAACAGCAGCATGTGGTGAAAAAAGATGTCATCTCTGGAAGATGGGTGGACATCATACTGAAGAAGGTATGTGACTATGATAACCAGGTTGACCCTGAACTAAAACTGGACCTGGCTGAATCATTAAGTGGTGATTTGGCATTTGTGGAAACTGTAAGAGCTGATAGTGAAAGATATATTGACACTATCCTAATTGAACTGAACAATGTTAAACCACAACTAAATGATTTGCAAAGTGTCCAGTTGGCTCTCAAGGAGTCAGTTTTAAAGATTGAGGCTTTAGAACTTGATAATCAAAAACTATTTTCTGATCTTGAAAAAGAACAAAAGATTATCAAGTCATGGGTAAAAGCATCTGGCAAAAACTATGATGCATTTTCAAGAACTATAGATGCCCAGAAGAATGCATGGAAATCTGGAGATCTGGAGATGGCAGCTCTCAGACCAGATCTTCATGCATTGCCTCCAGCTCTCAAGGTTGAAACACCTTATGATCAATCTGAAGCTGTTGAAACTGAAACCTTTGAGACCACCCCCATTGAGGTTAAAACTGGAGCCAAACAGGCTAAAGCTCCAGTCAAAAAGGCCACTGGTAACAAGCCTTTACCTCAAAAGTCTAAGGTGCCCAAGACCCGACAGACTAAAGCACCAGTTGAACCTAGGTCCAAGGTTCAACTGCCTGAAGAAAATAATATTTTGGTTAATCTGGAAAGTCAACTCCAACTTTTGTCTCGGCAGGTTCAGAGTTGTACTGCCCGGATTAACAATCTGGAAGGAGGTTTATTACCTCCAGTTTTCAAACAAAATATTAATCCACTCTCTTTAATACCTAAACAAAAGAATGTTCCTTCTGGAACAAAATCTGGTAAAAATAAAGGGAGTAAGTATCAAATACCAATTGTTTTTACTCCTGCACCTGGAGCTGGTGATAAAGCTCCAGATGCAGCCTCCAGTTCAACACCACAACTGTCAACTGTGGCTTCTGTAGAGAAGTCCAGTGGACCCATCAAGAAAAGATGGGTTCACAAAAAGAACTGATGATTTTTGTGTGTGTGTAGGGCGATCGAAAGAAAAATATCTGGTATCTGGACAGCGCTGCTGGCCGGACTATGACCGGATGTAAGCCCCTACTGGAAGAGTTCACTGTCCAAGATGGACTGACAGTGACATTTGGTAACGATCAATCTGGAAAGACTGAAGGATATGGTGTGCTCAATAATGGACAAGTCGAATTCAAAAGAGTTGCATTTGTGAATGGGTTGAAATACAACCTGATCAGTGTCAGCCAACTTTGCGATGATGGCTTCAGAGTATTGTTCGATATTGCACAAGGCACCATATTTAACAAGGATTGGAAAGTGGTGATGATTGCACCAAGAAAAGGAAATGTGTACATCATGGATATGGAACCAGCTCCAAAAGAGCAATGTTTCTATACCAAAGCTGATGAGGACACCAACTGGCTATGGCATAAAAGGTTATCCCACCTTAATTTCAAAAACATTAACAAGTTGTCTCGCAAACAACTGGTTGATGGGATACCTCATATTTCTTTCAATAAAGAAAAACCATGTCCAGGGTGTGAGATGGGCAAGCAGAAGAGAGCCAGTTTTAAAACAAGGCAAAATTTTAGCATCACTGAACCTCTTCACATGCTACATATGGATCTCTTTGGTCCAGTGAATGTTCAAACTAGAGCTGGAAAGAAGTACACTCTAGTTATGGTTGATGAATTCACCAGATACAGCTGGGTGGAAGCTATGCAAGAAGAGCTCCTCCAGTTTGAAAGGAACAATGTTTGGGAGCTTATTCCTTGTCCACCATGGTTAAAGAAAGAACCTATTGGTACCAGATGGGTCTACCGAAACAAAATGGATGAAGATGGCCATGTTGTAAGAAACAAGGCCAGACTAGTTGCCCATGGTTATTGTCAAGCAGAGGGCGTTGACTTTGATGAAACTTTTGCTCCAGTTGCAAGACTTGAAGCCATAAGAATATTCTTGGCTTATGCAGCCCATCTGCAGTTCAAGGTCTTCCAGTTGGATGTCAAAAGTGCGTTCCTTAATGGAACATTGGAAGAAGAAGTTTATGTTAAGCAGACTCCAGGTTTCATCGATGAGAAGCATCCTCATTGGGTTTATAGACTGAACAAAGCATTGTATGGTCTAAGACAAGCCCCAAGAGCCTGGTTGTAAGATAGATAGAAAATCAACAACTGGTGGTTGTCATTTCCTTGGAGGAAAACTGGTAATTTGGACCAGCAAGAAGCAGACTTCAGTCTCTATGTCCACTGCTGAGGCGGAGTACATTTCTGCGGCCAGTTGTTGTGCCCAGATTCTCTGGATCAAGAACCAGTTACTAGATTATGGTCAAAAGTTTACTAAGACCCCAATCTTTTGTGATAACACCAGTGCAATTGCTATATCTCACAACCCAGTGATGCACTCCAAAACAAAACATACTGACATCAGGTATCATTTCATTCGAGATCATGTTATGAAAGGAGATATTGAAATTCAATTCATCCCCACTGACAAACAGTTAGCTGATGTTTTTACTAAACCTCTCGATGAGAAAACTTTTAAACATCTCATCAGCGAACTGGGAATGTTAAACCCTTAACTGGAGCTTTCTTTGTTATTGAACGCATCAGTGACACTGATGAAGTTCTCCAGTTGAGGAGGTCCAGATAATCTTTGCTCGCCAGGCTATCGAACGCCGTTGTGATACTATCTTGGCACTAATTGATTACTGGATCATCATTTTAGGGGGAAAGACTCAAAATAATTTCTGACTAAAATTCATTTTTGTTTGAAAATGCAACTGGAGAACTCCAGTTGGAAACTGGTACTGGACTGATCCTCCAGTTACCAGGTTCAGTCTTGTCTTATTTTTATAACGTTACAAATACTTGGTCAATATGTGTGACACGTGATGATACTCGAGTGTTTTAAACCACTTGATATCGTAATCTGACGTGTTTGAAACCATTTTAGTACTTGACAACTGTTTGTATTGGGAAAACAAAAGTGAGTGGGCGCGTGGGTAAGATAAGCCGTCGTAGTATTTAATGCTGACATGGAAGCATTTAATGTTTACATGGCAAATCAATATTTTATTTCAAAATTCAAACCAACTTTTGTAAAAATATCTACAAAAAGGATTGTCTTTATTAAAATATAATTTTGGTGTTTCATTGGGATCTTGAATCCCTTTATAAATACCCTTATTTACTCCGAACTCATTTACTTCCTTCTCTTACATTCTTTCATTTACTTCCAATCATCAAAATTGCTTCATTTTTCTCTTGCTTCACAAATCAAAAACCCTAAATCCCAAATTTCATTTTCATTCTTCTATGGCTCCTAGATCATCTCGTTCAAGAGATGTAAATCTCTTGACTGTTCCATACAATCCCTCACCAGATGTCACACAGGCACCTGGTGCCCCTAGTAGTGCTTCGGTCATAAAACTAAATCCAAATAATCCTATGGCCAGCCTACGAGGATCTCAAGGGTCCGATACCCTTATTGGTAGAATTCAAAAGTTTTTGAAGAATTCTCCAATAGGACCCTCATTCTCTCTAAACCCACGTAAGTTGTTTCACAACTACTTATGTGAGTTCTGGTACACTGCCGTTCTTTCTTCCGATTGTTCCTCCATCAGTTTCACATTAAAGGATGGAACAATCCAGTGTACCTTGTCAGCTGATATATTGAGGGATGCCTTACGCCTCAATTACTGGAGAGAGGGTGAATCTCCAGTCGTCTTGCCCCCAAATATAAACTTTCGCCAAGTACTTCTTGAAATGGGACACAGGGAGTGTTTGGAGAATGGGGTGTTAAAGACAAAAGGTACGATGACCATGAAGGGCCTTACACCTTCATGGAGGTACTTTTTCATCCACCTGGTGGAGAGCATGGGTGGGAGTTCTGGTGGACTTGACCAAATTAACTCCTCGCAAGCAGAGATGGCTTACTGCTTGTGGAACGGATTGAGAGTGGACTTTGCAGATATTCTGTATAGAAGCCTAGTTCAAAAATTGAAGGGCACAAGGGGTGTTTGTATTCCCTTTTCAAGGTTCCTCTCACTTTGTTTTAAGCAAATTCTGGGCAGGGAAGCATATAATAGTACAGATTCTCCGTACACTGCTCCAGATATGCTAAGGAATCTAGACTCACTGGTATCTGAAGCTGGTGAGGTTGAAATTCCTGAACGAATGCAACTGGCATTCGCTTCAACTGATGCACCTCTTGTAGGTGAGTCAGAAAGGCAACTGGGCGGGCCTCAAAATAATGAGGGACCCTCCAGTGTGTCTAATGTTATGGTTGAGGATAGAGCAACCATAACTGAAGCAACCCCCATCACATCTATCCCTGGTGAAGATACTTCGGTATCTGATCCTCCAACAGATGCACCCATCCAGGAAACTGGGGAAGGTCATCTGGAGACTGACCAGGTAACTGGTCAGCCCTCTGTCACATTCATGGATCTGGACATGAGTGTTAATGACGAGGAAATCCTTATAGAATCTTCGGATTCTGAAGGTACTGAAATAGACATGGAGATTCTTGATGCTTCTGTACAAGCACAAGACCCTTCATCTCCAGTCTTACCTCCAGACGCATCAATTTCATTTTCACCACCACAAGTAAATGTGCCTATAGATATATCTTTACCAACAAATTCGCTCCTTTACCAACTGGGCAATTCTCACTTGCTCGAGAAATGCCACCCCCACCGTCGCCGTTGTTCACACCTGAGCATTCTCAGCATGAACAACAATTTGATTTTCCAGTCCTTTCTTCAACCACCACTCCAATAATTTCTTCAACTGCTGGCCTGACAACTGGGGAGACTTCCATCAGTTTGCCTCCTCCAGTTGCTCCAGTAGTAACTGCTAGTGGTCCAGTGACACCTTCTCCTTTGTCACTGGACAGTCAAGTTGTCTCACTACAAGCCGATCTCCAAAACCTTCTTACCAGGGTAGAGGAGATTCAGAAGACACTTGACAAGAACACCAAGTCATTCTCCAGATACCACAAAGATCATTTGACAAATATTAAGGTGGTCGATCTGGGGATAAACAAGTTTTCATCTAATGAAGACTTGGTGTTCAGAAAGCTTAATGAGTTGGTCACTGGCTGCAACAATCTAGCTGGTACTCTAAAGGAAGCCTTTGACCTAACTCACTCCAAGGTCTCCAGTTCAATCTCCAACTTGCTAGGAATACTGTCAGAACTTCAGAAGTTGACTTAAAAGAGATTGAAAGGCAGGTTAAGGAACTTATTGAAAGACCTGGCCTAGATGTAACTGGCCTTAGAGAGCAGTTGATGACTTCGGTTGGTCAGAAAAATAGAGGATACGCTGGGTGCTAGAGAAAAGCATTTGATTGAAAGGGTGATGTCTGAGATCACCAAGCTGGCCACTCCTCAGGTTGATCTGGCCCCACTTACCAGTGAGATCAACCAGTTGAGAGGCAACATAGAAAGTTTGAACACCCAGGTATCTCTACATGCTCAATCTATAGAGAAACTGACAACTGAAGTGGAAAATCTGAAGAAGATGGATGATGAAGTTAAGGATAAGGTTGTCTCAGGTTTGGATGAGGACTCCAAGATCTTGAATGAATTGAAAACTGGTCAAGACCAAGTTGTTGCAAATGTCTTGACCCAGTCCAAGGAGACGAACCATTTATGGAGGTCCTTCAGGATGATGTGTGGCATTTTCAAAGAGTGTAAGGACTTGCAGTCATGGCAGCCTCTTGACCGGTTGCCATCTCACCCCTCTGAATGGGAAGCAATTAGGGCAGGTCTAGATGCTGCCAAGGGGGAAAGAAGTTCAATCCTTACACGACCAGTTGCACCTGGAAGGACTCCATCTGGATCTGGAAGAGAATTGATTGTGGCTACCAGTACTGAAGCTGGTGAGCAGAGTGTTAGGGGAATGTTGGTTTGGACAAAGGTAAAGGTTTAGCTGGTGATGCATCTACCCAGCCGGCCACTGGTGAAATGTTAGAAACTGGTAATGCTGACATACTACCTCCAGTTTCAGATAGTGATAGTAGAAAACTGGCTAGACTTGGTAATGACATCAAAGAAAGAAAGAAAATGAAACAAAGAAACTGGCAGAATCTGTACCTCTCATTGGTCAGAAGGAATTCAACAGTTTGTGCGCCAGTAGACTTTGTTATCGGTGCACCAACATACATAATATAACCCATGACATCTACATGACATATAACAATCAAAATTAAACATACATCGGGAACACAAACAAAACCAAATTACATACACCACATACATACATGCATATACACGCATACAAACGAAACTCCATCTGTACTACCCATCCCAAAAAATAACCACACACAATTTCATCATAAGGGAAGCAAAATTTAATCCAAAAAACCCCCAAACAGTTCAAAGGAACACAATAAAACACTGGATTGAAACAAAAAATAAAACATCAAAAAAAAAATAACTACAATAAGAATAAACAGAGAAAGAAACCATACCAATCAAATATTTGTTATCGGTTGGCACAAGTTGCTCGAATGAACAAATTTGAAAAGCATAACGCACAAATCTATTGACATCACCAGTAGTCTTTCTGACATTCGTAGACCCATTCAATTCAATCATGTAGGCACTATCTTTCAAAATGCGAAAATCCTTCTTATTAGGCACGACCCTAAACCCAGCCAAGGTATACAGACTACCTTCCTCCAACCTTTGAACAAACTTGAATGCCATATTATGCTTAGCAGAACAGTACATAATATTCGCCTGCACAATAACAAACGTAGATAGACAATTTTTAATATTTATACCATGGATTGACATAACAAAGTTACTTGTTAGCATATCTGTTCATCAGACACGATAAAATCGGTACTCATGTAATCCCCCTTCTTATTCATGACATCCCATTTGCGACAAATCATCACTGTCACAGGGCCACCAGACCCTGGCTGAAGCTAATTGAGCAACACACCAGACTGACCGGTAGAAGCAATTCGAAACTTAAGGCTGGCCATTACAAACAAATATAATATATCAGTGAGCAATACTATTGCATTCCAACCAAATGCATTATTTATATACATAGGTTAGCAAGGCTTCTCATGAATCCAGTATCATTAAATAAATCATAAATACAATAAATTTGACAGGTATAAATTACAAAGAGTTACCTTTCGATTGGAATACTGATCGGGCAACTGATGAAGGAAAGAGAGGAGGAGACGAAAGGGTTTGTTTAATAAGAGTAAATCAAGTGACTTTTGTTTTAAACCCTAAAAAATAAAGAAGGAGAAAGGGCAGATAGTTGTTCCGCGTGTCGGGGTCGGGCCAAGCTAGGAATTGTTTGGGCTGGGTGAAACCAACAAATGAACAAATGGGCTCATATTGGATGGATGGGCTTATATTGATATGAAACATCTCTATTAAATACGGAGCTTAGAATTATGTTATTGTCCTCTGCTCGATCTATTGAGTTCTCATTGTAATTATGAGGTGTAGAATAAGTGCAAACATTCATTATGTACATATATTTCTTGTATAAACATTAACGAAAGGTGTCCTTGCTTTGTACATACTAATGAACCCCTATTAAATACATTAATAATACCCCATAAATGTAACACTAAAAATCGCCAAATTTTCCAACCGCTTCATTTAACTTTTATATATATAATGATCATATCTACATAACAACTATATCAGAAGGTGAGCTATTGCTTATATAAACAAAATAAAACAAATATTAATTGCTTCATATTTTTAATTTTGTGATAGTTTATATCAAAACTCGATTGACTTATGTTGTTCATCAAAAAAAAATTCATATAAGAAGATTTATGTTATCATATATATAGTCAATCCGTATATCGTACGGGTATTAAAACTAGTATATATATATATATAGGGGTGAGTTATTTTAGGACCAATCTTAAATTAGGACCATTAGGACCAAATCTCAACCATTCATTTTTATCTCTCTCCTCAAATCTCAAATTTCGTTTTCCAGAATCCGGCGACATCTCCGGCGACGGCGGCGACATCTCCGGCGACATTTCCGGCGAGAATCAGTTTCGTTTTCGGTGGATACGGTACGGGCGTTGCCCTCATCCATTCTAAAGGGGTTGTCACCGGACGCATATGAGAATCGTATGGATTTGATGGGCGGCGATCCAAGAGATGGTGGCGGTTTGATACGGTACGGGCGTAGCCCTTGCTGCCGGCGCCGGCGCCGTGGTTGGGTGGTCGGAGATGATGGTGGTGGCGGTGGTTGTCTCGCCGGAGAAGAAGGAAGGAGGAGGAGGTGGTGGTGGCGGAGATGATGGTGGTGGCCGGAGAGGAAGGAGGAGGGAGGAGAGAGGGTGAGAAAAAAATGAGTGGTTGAGATTTGAGGAGAGAGAGAAAAATGAATGGTTGAGATTTGGTCCTAATGGTCCTAATTTAAGATTGGTCCTAAAATAACCTTTCCTATATATATATATATATATATATATATATTTATATATATATATATATAGTTTCAAGTCAAATGTCCACGTAAGCAGTTTTAATGACGTGCAGGTGACGTGGTACTTAACGGAGATCTTCGTTAAAAACTAACGATATTCCTTTTATTGCGAAACCTTTAGAAATGAGATCCTTTAAATAGGCGAAAACTAAATAGGTTCCCTTTAATAGGAAATTTGTGTAAAAAGCTTACTTTTTATGGATTAATTTTTCCCTTATTTTAAATGGCATAGATTGAAAATTAGGTTTAATTTTTTATCTATGCTATGGTAGCAATACATATATATAATTTCAAACACCATGAAAACGGGAAAGCATACATAGATAAGAGATAAAAAAAAGAAAAATAAAAGGAGATGAAATTAATTAAAGAAGAGTTTTTGATGATGATATTTAATTTAATTAGCATAATTAAACTTTCAGTTGTCTTCAACATATGCAAGAAGCTCTTTGTGATTTTGAAGAAGAGCCATTTCTCCTTGTTCCAAATGCACTATTGCTTCAATACCATCTCCAGATGCAGTATCCGAAAAAATAAAGTGACTTGCACCCAGGTTAGCAGTAGTTACTAAAATGACTCTTTCAGGCTTTCCCCACCCAAAGTCCACCTGGTAAAAGGGAAATCTACACAAGCTCGAAATAACATAAGTTCGACGACTTAGATGATCTTGTGCTAAGGTTGATACTTTTTTTAAATAAAACTGCTCTAATTCTTCGACATCTTTCACTCCTTGAAACTCCGATCTTTGTTTCCTCAAACTAGTAATCACTTTGTTTAACTGGATTTCACCTGAATGAGCCATCTTTGCGATTGCTGCTGCAGCTATGTTGCCTGCCGCTGCTTTTGGACAATTAACTGTACTAATTTTTTCTCTCATGTTCATTATTAGCGCCAAATTTGGTGAGGGAAGAGAACCTGATTTTGTTGTGGCTGCATCCACCACACATTTATATAGTAGAGACGACAATGCTTCTATCCGAGTAGGGTTCAATGGAGGAGTAGTTACACCCATGGAGTTTATCTTGTTTTTGAGCTCACTCAATTTTGAATTAGGAAACACAAATCGTCTCTCTACAAACTTATCTGTGACCAATGTCTCAGGGAAATGACCCAGAGGATTAGTAGTACTTTTCGAAGATGAAACAAATCTAGGATTTATTGGCGATCCACCACGTGTAACAGTTGCCCAGTGGTTGACGAAGTGGCCCATCGTGAATGCATCACCGACCTTGTGGGAGGTGGTCATAGCCAGCGCAGCTCCACCGCATGGCAAATGGTTGAGTTGGATCTCTAGCATATTAGGACTAGTTCTATTAATAGCACAACCTAGCCCATTAGGAACGAGTTTGTTTAATATTGTTTCGTCTATGTCTCTCTTGAGAATGAACTCATGGAGTGGGATGTCGATAGAAGCTTCCGAGAACTCGACTCCTTCATCATTGCAATTGATGTGAGGAGCAGGAGCAAGGTACCTACGTGCAAATGGATAGTAATGTGTTAACTCTTTGATAGTGCTCTTTTTAAGATGTTGATATCACAACTTTATGTAGTTTTTGTAGAAGTAAATAAACGGCACATAAATATTTGGATTTATGTGATCAAGCATTGTAAGATTATGAAGTTTGAGGTGAGGAGGTGTTGTAAATGATGGTTTAATGGTTTCTTGGAGGTGTTTTACCAAATCTTTGGATCTTTGTCATAATAGTGTTCATTTTTCAATACAATGAATGCAAATTAATATATATCAATACAATGAATGGAAGGAGAGAAACAATATCACATACAATGGAATCCACGAGAACATCAATGATATTTTTAACTCTATTATTTCTCTTTCTTATATGTGGATATCTAATCGAAACAGGAAACATCATCACTGTTGGAACAATTGGATTGAGAATCCTCTGGATCAAGGTTGAGGGGATTCTCCTTTTGGCTGATCTATTCGCTTTGCTGGTTTTTTATTATGATAGTGCGCTTACTCTGTTGCATTGTTGGTCGAGTTTTGTTGTTCGTCCTTTCCTTTTTTCTTGTGGTTATCTTAGCTTGATAGGTTATTTCCTCGAGACATGCTTGGGATTACATCAAATACTAGAGTACTGTTTTTAGAGGTGTGTATTCTTTTCTTGTATGTATTTGTACTTCGGTAGCTACTAGCATCTTGTTGGCAGTCTTTTAATATAGTATTGACGTTCTAAAAAAATATATATATGAAGATTGAAATGCCGTTCAGAAAAACAAATATGAAGATGGGAAATGTATATATATGCGTGTGTACAAATCATAGAGTTCTTTGTAGATACCTTGTATAAATATTTTTCTATCTGTATATTCCCTCATTCTCGGTTGGCATACGTGTAGCCGTTTACCTCAAACATACAAGGACTATTTTATTTTGAGTCAATTACATTTTTCGTTCTTTAAATTGACAGATAATTTTTCACTTTCAATAGTTGTCAAAACGATGCGATCGTAGTCCACCCCTCACACGCCATGAGTGTAAGGCCGTTAAAGGCGGCACATGCAAAAAGTGCGAAGGTGGGATGGTCTTTTCACCTTTACAACGTCCTAATATATTGAGTAAATAACAAAAATCAGGAGGAAAAAACTCATCAACGCCCACCATAGGTAAAATTTTAATACCCGTGGTTACCTCCAAATATATCTAAGATAGAACTCGAACTCAATCAGCTTAACTATGATCTTTAAAATATAACCCAATCAGAAGGTTATGAAGGCGTTTGTCTACCTAACTAACTCATGGGCTGTTTGATTAAAAAAATGAATAAATCTGCCAACTTATTATGGCTATAAATTATGAAGCTATCCACCTTTAATTTGTTATCGCAAAATATACACTCACCATATCATATTGTATATTATATATTATATATATCCTAAAATGCCATATCTAAGCAAGAATGGTTCGTGGTGGTGGGAAGTGATGAGTAACTGTTGAGTCATGAATTCGCTGAGAAGACTCGGCGCTGAATGTGTCAGCGACTCCTCAACGATGACTTGTGATGATATACCCCTCGAGCCCTTATACGAAGCACACTCCTTACGAAGCATAGTGACGAAGGCTTTGAGCACGAATAAGCCTAACTAAACAAATCGAAATATATCCCTTCCAAAGATAAGAAGATATTTATCATTATCTTAAGGAAGAAGTTGGATAAACATAGCAGCTAAATCTTAGGGGAAAAGATTAAACCCTAATCTTCTCCTCCAAGAAAATCCTCCCCTATATAAAGAGAGATAACTCTCTTCATTCGGTATGATCAAAAAGAACATATCATTAGCCGATCAAATATAACTCACCAACTTTTGGCGTAAAGAGGCATTGCCCTACTTTCGGGAAATCGCCAATAAAACATAAATCAAAATCCCTTTTTTTCATAACCTTTAACCCATATTAGGCTAACGCGGTTCGGTGCACAATCATTTGGCGCCATCTATGGGACCAGAAACTTAAACAACCCACAAAATCACCACGACCTTGATTCTCGAACGCAACATAGCCACATATGGCAGAGGAGGATGGATCGTATCATGGATCTAACGATCCGAACGAAAAATCACCCAACAAGAGAAAAGATCTTGTCCAATGGACACCCTTGGCTTTCCACTTTCCAGTATTAAAGATACCTCCGACAGAAAACCCCATTGTGATACAAATATTGGTATTCAACATAAGGGTTTATAGAGTTTATGTTGATGGAGGGAGTGAAAGCGACATCATCTATGAGCATTGTTTCGTATAGCTCCCCAAGGGAATAAAAGCTCGCCTCACTCCCCCACGAACCCCACTCATAGGGTTCGCCGGGGAAAGGGTCAGCCTGTTAGGAGAGATCGACCTGGATGTGACAATAGGCGAACCTCCCTATGAAAGAACAGAGACGCTAGACTTTATAGTAGTCAGATCTCCTTCATATAATATACTGTTGGGGAGGCCAACAATGCGGCGATTGGAGATGATTGCCTCCACCATCCACTCTATGATCAAACATCTGACACCCGTATGAGTGGGAACCAACAACTCGGAGTTTGATCAAACAAAGGTGCACAAAGTGAAGAAAGTCAAGGGGACCACCGAAGGATCAGCAGATGTCACAAAGGTTCCAGATCACCAAGAAAAGGTCATCATTAATCCGGGATACCCAGACCAGCCTATATCGATAGGAAAACAACTCCCTGAAGACTTAAAGAAGAAGTTACTCAAGCTGCTGCAGCGAAACGTAGATGTATTTGCATGGGAATACTCAGACATGACAAGCATACCTAGGAGCATCGAGATCGAAGGGGAGAAATTCATGACAGAGCATAGGCTTAATGAAAGAAAGGATGTGACTCCCTTTCATCAAAAGAAACGTATCTTGGCGGTCGAGAGAGATGAAACCGCAAATAAGGAAGTGGATGAATTGGCTAAAGCCGGGATCATACGAAAATCCACATTATCCTGTGTGGGTAGCCAACCCAGTCATGGTCAAGAAAAGTGATGGGGGATGAAGGATGTGTGTGGACTTCACCAACATCAACAAAGCCTGCCCCAAGGATTGCTACCCTTTACCCGAAATAGACTGGAAGGTCGAATCACTGACAAAATACAAGTTAAAATGTTTTCTAGATGCTTACAAAGGATATCATCAGATCCAGATGGCCAAGGAAGACGAAGATAAGACAGCGTTCTACACCAGCAAAGGAACCTACTGCTACCAGAAAATGCCCTTCGGACTGAAGAACGCTGGAGCCACTTACCAACGAGTGGTAGAAAAAGTTTTCAGGAAGCAGATTGGGAGAAATCTCGAAGCCTATGTTGATGATATGGTAATAAAGAGCAAGACCGAAGAAGATTTGTTAAGTGACATCCAGGAGACCTTTGATACTCTCCGATCCATCAATATGAAGCTAAATCCGAAAAAGTGCTCCTTCGGGGTCGAGGAGGGAAAATTCCTAGGGTACTATATATCAAACAAAGGAATACAGGCGAACCCTTCGAAAGTTGACAAACTTTCTCAGCTATCACCTCCTAAGACAATCAAAGAAGTTCAGAGCCTCAATGGAAAGCTCGCAGCTCTCAGTCGTTTCCTATCAAGAGGGGCAGACAAGCAGCTCCCATTCTTTAAAACACTCAAAGGGTGTTTGGATAAGAAGGATTTCACTTGGACGAAGGAAGCAAATGAAGCCTTCGAGCAGATGAAAAAATACATAGCACAGTTGCCTACACTCACCTCACCTGTCCCAGGAGAAACACTCTTTATGTACCTAGCAGCATCATCCGAGTGTGTCAGTGCAGTCCTCTTAGCAGAAAGAGAGCGGAAGCAAGTCCCTATTTATTTTGTTAGCAGGATTCTGCAAGGATCTGAGGTCAACTATCCGGAATTGGAAAAGCTAACCCTAGCTTTAGTGCAGGCTTCCAAAAGGTTACGAAGGTATTTTCAAGCACATTCAATCGCAGTGTTAACCGATAAACCTATAAAGCAAATCTTGCTTAAGCCAGAAAAATCAGGGAGGGTAGCTAAGTGGGCAATAGAGCTGGGGGAACATGACATTGAATTCCGAAGGAGACACGCCATAAAGGGACAAGTGCTAGCTGATTTCATAGCAGAAACACAAGAAAGAGACGAACCAGACAAGTTTGCTTCTTTAAATGTTATGGAGAACGAAGGATCGGGCGTATGGAAGTTATACACAGATGGAGCTTCAAGTTCTGATGGATCCGGAGCAAGAATCATCCTTATTAGTCCAGAGGAGAAGGAATAAACCTATGTCCTAAGGTTTGAGTTCGACACAACATGTCTCGATTGACTCGAACTACTAGAACCTTCTCGGGGAGAGACACTTCTAGGCATACTATCATTAGTCTTGCTACTGTTTTCAAATTCTCTAAACCTTAAATAGTTTTTAACAGCCAGACTATCAGGATTTCTCTCAGCATACTCCTCATAATATTTCTTCTTACAGTCTTTCAGAGATACACGATGCAAAAACCCAATATCTTCACTTGAATCCATACTACCTCTAGATTTCACAGGCGACACCCTAGATTTGTTATTTTTCCTATAAGGACAACAACTTGACACATGACCCATTTCACGACAAGTAAAGCATGACCTCTTAGGAAACTTCTTTGGTTGATCACTAGTAACTATCTCAGGCACTTGGACTCCATGACCCTTTAATTCATTTATCCTATCAAGAGCATCATAAGCCTCTTCCCACGATGTTGGTGCCTTGATGGGACTATCATGACATTTAGGGGCTTGAACCTTTGGACCTCTGGATAACAATTCTTTCAACTTATTTTTAGCAAATTGTTCAGGTGTTTCTGATTGTACACTTAAACCTTCTGCATCAATTGTAGAAGTTTGAACAAAACCCTTTTTGAAAATTGTGTCTTTAAAGTCCTTATTTTTAACTAGTTTTGGCAAATTCAGATTTTAAGGGTTCATCAATACTCCAGATTTTATCGATATTTTTAGGGTAATTACCATTTAAATCTGATTCTTTTGCTGAAAACACATCATCACAAATTTTAAAGTAAAATATGTGATTGTTTCCATTTCAACTTCTTTTTCAATTTCCTTTAGTTTGTTATCCACTGTCCATTTGACTGCACTTGGGTGTGAGTGGGCCTTAGGATCACTAGTCTTGTTCACTGATCCCTCTGACTTAGATGTCTCAGGGACAGGAACATCACTAGATTTAGTCTCTAGAGGGGTAGTCTTTGGTACATTTTCAGGATTTGACTTTTCAGACTCTTCTGAAAACTATCATAATTGTAACTAAAAGGTAGCGGAACAGCATTATATCTCTGGACAAAACTAGGTTGTTCACCATTTGCCTTAGCATCTCGAAGGTGACCCATCATAGTTCCTATGTCTCTCATTTTATTCAGTTTGCCACTTAGTTCAACAATCTGTACCCTAGAATCTGCTAATTCTTTATCCTTTTTAGCACTTTCTTTTACTACCCTCTCATAATCTTCATCTAGCATTTGTTTTCTGCCTAGTAACTGTGCATATTCAACCCTAAGAGACTCAAACCTATCCTCTTCAGATTTTATCCAATTTAGATATTCTTTAGCATGACCTTTATATACTAGTACGTCCGTTGCAAACTTAGTCCTATCACTAGTAGCATCATTCAGTAAGGTCTTTGTTGAATCAATATCCCTTTTAAGAACAGTTACTTCGCTAGACAAACCTATGCTACGCTTACATATATCAATAAACGAATGTAAAGAAAAACTTACCTGTTGCTCTGGTGCTTCAAGATTAGCCATGAAATTTATGAGCTCTTCTTTACTCAGATTACCAGGTATCTCTATCTTTACATTTTTAGTCTTTTCATCAGTTTCCATATTGATCTCAGCTTCAGTGGAAACTCTTTCATTTTCTGCTCTTACTGGTTCTGATGGTTCAGGTTCCTCTTCTACCCTCTGATGAAAACTATCATGATCATCTGTGCTGGCATACAGTGTATAGTCGAATGAATTATCAACGAGATCGTTCATCCCTCCATCAAATTCTTGAATTTCTGCCATAAATGCATGATTCTGATCATCGGCACTAGTCGAACCTCAATTGTACGTACCATCATCTTGAACAACCAAAGCTCTTGAGTTATCCATTTCTCCTGAGTTTCGGTTACCAGTATTAGCATATTGACGTCCTGAATTCTGACTTGCAATAGAACCACTCTGATTGAAGTTCTGACGGCCTGTAGCTGAATTGTTGTCCCGTCTTGGCCTCTGACATTTTCGAGCAAAATGTCCAAAACCATCACAGTTAAAACACTTCACCTTAGTCTTATCAAATCCCACCTTACCGTCTATAACCTTCCTTCCAGTTCTATCAGTGAATCGTTGAACTCTCAAAGTTAGCATTGCAATTGCCAGTTCAGATCCATTTCTCCAGATCATCTGGATCAACTTGCTTGTAATCCTCCCTAACCAGATCAGGATGAGTCAGTTTTCCTCCAATTAACTTCTCATGAGCAGACACAAATTAAGCCAGCATGCCCAAATGTCCCTGTAAGTGCATGTTTCTGTTGACAACAGCAACAGCGATTTGATCAGTATATGTTTATGTTTTGTAATATGTAATCATAGACTTATGTTATGTTTAAACTTGTTATTTGGACTTAAGTAATGTGAATGATTACATATTGATCAGAGTTTTGGTATGTTTAATGTTTACGACTTGTATGAATGTGATTATAAATAACATACAGATACAAGTGATAAACTTGTCACGTTTTGAGTAATTAAAGTATACTTAAAAGATGACAAAAGGAAATGTGTACAAACTCGTGCTACAGTAACACGAGTTTGCCTAAACTCGTGTTACAGTAACACGAGTTTGCCTAAACACGTGGTCATCACGTGTTTACATATTAAACACGCGTTTGTTAATGGGCTATGGGCTTTAAGATATACGGTCCATATTAGCACGCGTTTATGAACAGTATAGTATAAATACACACACATAATACGTATTTATTAACAGTTAATTAAGATAATACGTCAAAACTCTGTCCAATTGCAAACCCGCGCGCGTTTAAGGTCTTAGGTTGTTTCAACAACGAAAGACGATAATATAATTAAGCAAACAGGTTATCACGAGAGGATTCCGCACTCTCGTCATAACTATAAGCGTTCTCGTTGACGATCAGTTCACAAGGACCAACAAGTGGTATCAGAGCCAATAGATTTTTCAATCTGAAGGTTCGAGATCGCTTTGTTTGGCTTAATTTTGCCTAAAATCGTGCAAAATTTTGTGTTTTTTAAACTCGTGTGTTTATTAAACTCGTGTGTTTATTAAACTCGTGTGTTTATTAAACTCGTGTGTTTTTAAACACGTGTTTGCTTTCTTAACCCGTGGTGTGTTTTAAACACGTGTTTGCTTTCTTAACCCGTGGTGTGTTCTAAACACGTGTTTGCTTCTTTAACCCGTGGTGTTCTTTAAACTCGTTCAAACCCTTCCTTAACACGTGTTTGTCTTCTAAACACGTGTTTCTAGTGTGCTTTCCTACCTTACCCTAAAACACGTGTTTACCTCAAACACGTGCTACTGTTCACGTGTTTGTTTTTTTGTTTTTCCTTTGTTGTGTTTCTATGATGTCTGGAATACCTGCAGTTTCATCCAAAGAGGCTCAATACATTAATGCATTAATTCTTCACGATCATGAAGTCGGTCATACCAATTCACCTCCAAAATTAATAAAACTTGAGAATTTCTGGAGTTGGAAAAAACGCTTTGAATCCTATATTCGCCTTACTGATGTCAACCAATGGGTGATGATTACTGAAGGATATGAGTGGCCAACTCATGAAGATGTTAATGGAAATGAGGTCCAATACAAGCTTGGGGATATGACTGAAGTGTTGAAGAAAGAATATGCCGTTGAAGGAAAGGCCTTGTCGAACTTAGAAATGTGTTTACCTCGGGATGCAATTCATCTTCTCGGAGAACATAAGACCTCTAAAGGTTTGTGGGATGCTTTAAACGCACACTGTGAAGGTGATGAGTTGATGAAAAAGGGAAGAATTAAACTGCTGAACAGACAATATGAAGTCTTTAATGGTTTGAAATCTGAAAGTTTAGATGATTTAATAACTCGTTTTAATCATCTGATTACTGAACTGGGATATTTTGGAGTTACATTTACACAAAATAAACTAGTAGATAAATTTTTGGATTCTCTGCCGAACAAATGGAATGACTTTGTACATAGTCTTCAAGAAGAGAAAAATTATGAATCTTATACCTTGGCAGAGATTGTCTCAAAAGTAAAGAACAGGGAAATGAAGCGTAAAGCAAAAGATGAGCTTTCTGTTTTTCAACAAAATCGAGTCTTTATCATGCTAATACTGATAATCTATTGTCTTCATCTTCCTCTACTTCTGGAAGTGGAACTACTGCTCTTTTATCCACTGAAACCATTCATCCTGTTATGGATCCAGATGGAATTGCTGGATACATGGTTTATGACTATTCGTCTACAACTAAGAATAGCAGTGGATCAAGAAACAGTGGAAATACAACTGTTCACTCGATGCCAATGAGTATGCAATCTGCTGAAGGACGTATGCAAGTATATGCTGCAATGTGTTCTGCTCATGAGGCATTTATCAATGGCAAAATTTCAGATCCAAGTTTGATTGATAAAGATTATGAACAAGTTGATCCTGATGATTTAGAGGAAATGGACTTGAAGTGGCAAATGGCTATGCTCACTATAAAAGCTCGACGTTTTATGCAACGAACTGGCAGAAATCTTGCATCTGACAAGAATAGAGGATTTGACAAGTCGAAGGTTAAGTGTTATAATTGTGATGGTTTTGGTCATTTTGCTAAGGAATGTCAAAGACCAAAGCGTTTTGATAATTCTACAGCAAATCGTCAGAATTACAATCAGGGAGGTGTGCAAGCTGGAAATCAAATCAAATCAACCAAAGCTACAGAGCATGATGGAATGATCATTCAGGAACTTCCTACAGAAAATCAGGTTCAAAATCCTAAAATGCCATGGTGGCAAGACAGGAAGATGGTACTTACCTTTGGACAAAGGAGAATGAACCTGAAAATGCTTTGCTAGCTGAGATTTATGATGAAGTAGCTAATGTGATTGATGACGGAAGGTGCTGCGTTTGATTATGCTCTTTATACAAGTGAAGAGGCTGCTGCTACTGATGCTGCATTAAAAGTTTCTGATGATGAAAAGGATGCAGATGAAGCAGTGAAACTTAAAAAGGCTGATAAGAAGATCGATGAATCTACTGATAAGACAAGCAGCCAGAGTGATAATCAATCGATGAGCTCAAGTGCAAAATTGGACAAGGCTATTTCTACAGAAGCTGATGATTTTGATATTCCTGAAGGTATGACAATATCAGACTTTGTTGCATATATGGCTGACTGCGATGATCGAGAGAAACAGGGAACTTTTTCTTATTTGACTGTTCATCGTATTTGCATGTTTGTTAAAGATTTGATGCAACAACATAGTATTGCCTCATTCAAGACTTTAGAGTTAGCCGCTAGCTATGAAACTATCAGCAAGGAACGTAGTTCATTTTTTCTCTAAGAATAGTGCTTTACTTGATCAAGAACGTCAATTTAAGAGTAGGATTAAGTCACTTGACAATGATAATGCTGCCTTAAAAGACAAACTGAAAGAATCAATTTTTAGAGAAAATCTAGCAAATGAAAAGATAGTTTTTCTTTCTAGTGAAATCGGTAAAAAAGAGAAGGATTTGGCTGATGCTAGGGTTACCATTACTAAACATGAGACTACTTTAGCTAAATGGAGAGGAAGTGATCTGGTAGCTTCTTTAGGTAAACCTAGACATCCTAAGGATAAAACAGGACTAGGAGCTGATTACGCTGATGTAAGACCTCCTTTTAACAACAACTTAGACCCTGTTTATCCAGATTTGGCTGAGTCTGATTCTGCTAAACCAGTGCTTACTGACTATCCTAAATCATCCGTCTCCACTGAACCTAAGCAACTTAAATTCATTCCTAGACAACTGAGGACCAAAAACCATGATATACCACAGCTAAGTAAGAAGTTTGTCAAGAAAGGAATTCAGACTAGTTCAACTGAGGTTAAGTATGTTACTGAACCTGAACTAGTGTTACCAAATCATTCTCAACTTCTGAGACTAAGGCTCCTACTGTGGAAGAGATAGCGACTCAGGAGATTAAGAATATCTTGAATACCCCTCCATCTAAACCATTAGCTCAACAATCTTCTAGAAAGTCAGCACAACGATCTTGTTTTGCTTGTTATGAAATTGGACATGTGTATAGTTGTTTCCCCAACCGAATTAGAAAGTCCTCTAGACAGTCAGTTTCCCCTGTTAAGTCAAATCAAAATAGAGGATTATCTCCTAATTCCCATGTTCCCTTTGAACGAGGGAATGGTAAACAACAGAATGTGTCAAGTAGTTCTAATGGGATGGGTAATCAAGCTTATGGTAAATTTGTTCCACCTGTGGCTAAAAGAAATGATTCACCAAGATATGTTTCCCCTAGAAATAGATCTGGTCAGTCATCACAAAATGCAAATTTAGGGCATCATCGACAGAACTACTATGACCGTAACACATCTCGTGTTCCACAAGTGAATAGACCATTCTTTAATAGACCATTTTCCCTTAAAAGGTCTCAATCAAGGGTTGAGAATATACCTTTACAGCATGCTCAGCAAACATCCAAGGCACCTATTGGAGCAATGGATATTGGACTGAAATGCTTGTTAAGGACGAGAATGGTAAACCCAAGTCTATAAAGGCTTGGGTTGTCCTTGATAACTGATCCGTCTTTGTTTCATGTGCAGGGGCTACCACCAATTCCTATTAGTATTTGGTATCTTGATAGCGGTTGCTCCAGGCACATGACAGGGGAGAGAAGACTTCTGTCTGATTTTGTAAATATTAAAGGATCACATGTAAATTTTGCTGGTTCCAAGGGCGGACAAATCACTGGACAAGGTGATGTCGTCGATGGAAAACTTACTTTAAAGAATGTCAATTACGTGGAAGAAATTACTCATAATCTGATGAGTGTATCACAAATTTGTGACCGAGGAAATTCAGTTTTCTTCAACGACAAAGCTGCATTCGTCTTGAAACCGGGTTTTGTTATTCAGATGATTGGATATTGTTGACTGCTCCTCGTAAAAGAGATATTTATGGTTTAATGTTAGGAACCAAGAATGTACAGAAGGAAGTTTGTTTGTTGTCTAAGGCAAGCGAAAGTGATTCTCTCTTATGGCATAGAAGAATGGGACATCTTACTTTCGAAAGATGAATTACATTGTGAAGAATGATCTGGTTCAAGGTGTTCCTAAAAAGAAGTTTGAATTGGAAGATAGATGTGTTCCATGCTTGAAGGGCAAACAACAGAAAAAGCCTCACAAGCCCAAGACACAAAATTCAATTGCCGCTCCTTTTGAGTTACTTCATATGGATCTCTTTGGTCCAGTAAATGTTAGGAGTAGAGGGGGAATGTACTACTGCTTGGTTGTCACTGATGATTATTCAAGGTTTTCATGGGTTTTCTTCTTAGCTACCAAAGATGAGACTACGGAGATTCTAATTAACTTTTTCACTGAAGCTGAGAATCTATACAACACGAAGATCAAACGAATCAGGAGTGACAATGGCACGGAGTTTAAAAATTCGGTGATGGATGTTTTCTGTTTGTCTAAAGGAATTCAACATCAATTTAGTGCTCCGTATGAACCTCAGCAAAATGGAGTTGCTGAGAGAAAGAATAGGACCTTGATCGAGATTGCCAGAACTATGCTTGCTGATTCAGGGCTACCAACTATGTTTTGGGCGGAAGCTGTGAACACAGCTTGTCATGTGTTAAATCGGGTGCTAACTGTTAAAAGGTTTAATAAGACTTGTTATGAACTTCTCAACAAACGAAAACCTGATTTGTCTGGATTGGAACCGTTTGGTGTTCCTTGTACTTTTCTGAAAACTTCTCCTCAACCAAAGTTTAATCTAAAGTTGAAGAAGGTTTCTTTCTTGGATATAAACCGGGAACCCCCATTCGTCGGGTTTTCAATTCGCAGACAGGTAGAGTCGATCTTGGTACTAATGTCGTGATTGTAAGTTATAAACCTGCTGTTCATGCTGGTTCTGAGTCAAGTTTTGCTTATGATAGTGTGTTTACTTCACTTAAGGGTCCAATTTCTTTTCCTGGTAATCCTATTGATGAAAATGTTGTTATTGTTCGAGATCACTTGAATTATGATTCTGAGGTTACTCCTGTTGCACCTATTACTGCTGATGTACCTCCAACCAGAGTTGTTTCTACAACTGAGGTGGGTCAATCCAGTGCTTCAAGTGATCCAACTAATATTCCACTACCAGATGATGACCCGCTTGACTCATCTTCTTCTTCATCTTCTGAACCTGATGGAGAGTCTCCACCCAAATTGTTCCGAATATGGGTGATGATTTTCCAAGTCACAAAACTCCTCAACATAGAGCAACTAAAGATCATCCAGTTGAATATATTCTTGGTGAAGCTTCAGCAACTGTCCGAACTAGAAATCAGTTAAATAAGGAGATGACTAGTTTATTCTGTGAAGTGAAGGATACAGGTTTAATAACTGAGTGTTTATACTCATGTTTTATTTCATAAGAAGAACCCAAGAATGTTAAGATAGCACTTCAAGATCCGTTTTGGGTTGAGGCTATGCAAGAAGAATTGGCTCAATTTGAAAAACTTGGAGTATGGGAATTAGTTGATGTGCCTAAAGGTATCGAACCAATTGAAACTCGTTGGGTATTTAAATGCAAACGAGATGACAAAGGGATTGTTACAAGAAATAAGGCACGTCTAGTTGTTCAGGGTTTTGCACAGCGAGAAGGTTATGACTACAATGAAACTTTTGCACCAGTTGCTCGGATTGAAGTTATAGGACTATTTTTAGCTTATGCTAGTTTCAAAGGAATAAAGGTGTATCAGTTGGATGTGAAGAGTGCCTTCTTGTATGGAGAAGTTAAGGAAGAAGTGTATGTTCGTCAACCACCGGGGTTTGAAGATCCAAATTATCCAAGAAGGGCATATCGACTGGATAAGGCTCTTTATGGATTACATCAAGCACCAAGAGTGTGGTATGAGAAGTTGTCAACACATTTGTTGACAAATGGATTTACAAGAGGATCGATAGACAGCACGTTGTTTATCAAATGGTAGAAGCAAGATTATATAATTGTGCAAGTTTATGTGGATGATATCATTTTTGGTTCATCTGACATTAAGATGTGCAAGGATTTTGAAATGAGTATGAAGAAGGAATTTGAAATGAGTGCTATGGGGGAATTAAAATTTTTCCTTGGACTGCAAGTTGATCAACGAAAAGATGGTTTTTCATTCACCAGACTAAGTATGTCAATGACATCTTGGAAAGGTTTCAAATGTTAGAATCCAAGACTTATGGTACTCCTATTCAGTTGAATCATGGTCTAGGAGTTCCTAATTCTAACGATACACTTGTGGATGCTACTTATTATCGGGCGATCATCGGCTCATTGATGTATTTAACTGCTTCGCGTCCAGATATCATGTTTGCTGTTTGTCTGTGTGCTAGATTTCAAGCAAATCCGAAAGAGTCACATTTAACGGCTGCAAAACGGATCCTCAGATATTTAAAGGGAACTCAAGGACTTGGTCTATGGTATCCGTTGGGAGGAACGTTTGAGTTTGTTGCTTACACTGATTCGGATTATGGAGGTTGTAACAATGATAGGAAGTCTACGACTGGCGGATGTCAATTCTTAGGAGGGAGACTTGTATCGTGGCAATGTAAGAAGCAGACATCGGTAGCTCAGTCTACTTGTGAGGCAGAGTACATGGCTGCTGGAAGCTGCTGTTCCCAGGTATTATGGATTCAGCAACAACTTCGAGACTACGGTATGGATTTTCTTGATACTCCTATTAAGATTGATAATAAGTCAGCTATAGATATAACTAATAACCTGTCTTGCATAAAGTCACCAAGCATATTGACATTAGACATCATTTTTTGCGTGACTGTGCCCAAAAGAAGTTAATTCATTTGGAAAAAGTTATAACTTATGATAATCTAGCTGATTTGTATACTAAAGCATTTGATAAGACTCGCTTTGAAAAGCTGATTCTTCTAAATGGTATGAAGAATGCTGATTCATATTAGATCTCTCAAAGAACTATTTTTCTTGTATATTTTATATTGTGTCTTAGTTAAGTCTGTAAATAGCTAGAGTAATAAAAATACAAAAAGAGTTAGTTAAAAAAAAAAAGAAAAAAAAAGATAGAGTTTTAAGTTGATGCTTTAAGACGATTAGAAGTGACGATACTTTAGCTTTTAAGCCTACTTAATTGTACTTTAAAAATGCTCAGTTCAGTGATACCATTATATGATGTATCGATAGGCACAAAGTACCAAGGTTTCCTTATAATCTGAACTTAAATGTATACATGTTCTTATGGGAAACTTATTCAGATATATGGCTGAGAATACTTGTTCTTAAAATAGACAAGTCCTTTAAATCTTATGAAAGATCTTGCATTGTAATTAGGTATATTTGGTCTTTATATAGAAGGTCTCGGGTACATATATGTGTATGTATTGCTTTTTCGGATGTATATTTGTGACACGATATGCAAATATCAAAATAAATCTGTTGAAAGTATGAAGCTAATGTGGCCTTTGAGATTCGAACAAGTAAGTCCTTGGGGTGTCTTTGTATACCTAGCCTACCTAAAGCTTCCAACTTGGGATAGGTTGTCAGAAAGTTCGCTACACGGGTCTCCTAGAAAGTCACGGGTTTTCATAAGTGCTTTAAAAATAATGTCACAAATATGCAAGTACTTGGCATTATGCAATGTTGAGTATATTTCCGTACGTGAGTCAAGTTAAGTCGCTTTGCGCGTGAGGAATCACCGACCTGTCACCGCTGACTTGATTCTTAAAGACTTTCTCACTTTACTTACCAAATGTCTTAATCTTAGTGCTTGTTTCGATTGTGAGAGTGTATCTGAATATGGGGCACATAAGTTCGCAAACTAAAATTGTGGCATGAATAACTTACTAGGTTACATGGTGACTGTCCTTGGCTCAAGTAATACGAAAGTGCCACAAACCTAAAGGAAACTGGAAGTACCGAGTGTTTAAGAGGACAAACATATTGGTAATCGTTTTTGGATCACTGTTCATAACTAATAATAAGAGAAATATTTCTCACTTGCAGGCTTATGTAATTGCTAATCTGATCTAATCCGCAGAAACTTAGAATTTCTTGTAAATAAATAATGTGGTTTAAATTTAAAGTTTTTATTTTATTTTTTTTATTTTTATTATTTTTATTTTTTTATTTTCATTTTTGTATTTCAATCTTATGTGTCAAGTAGTTGTGTTAAAACTAGTTCTTATTGCACGAGAGAGTTGATAAGCATCTAATGATTCTATTGTTCAGCTATATGGTCCTTAACTGGATTATATGAGTCTTTATTGCTTGAAGTATTATGTTAAAAGATTGTTTTCTGATATGGACATTAATTTGTTTAAGTTTAAGGAAATGATCTTTCTGAATTTTGTTGTTTTGGAAAAGTCAAAATATAGTCAGAATTTGTTTGATATATTTTTGAGATTTCAATTTGTTTTTGGTGAAAAGATATGCTTGACGATGATAATTGACTGACCATAGGTCTTTAATTAGATACCTTCTTTGCACGCTTAAAATAATGTTATCTGTTGATATTGATGCATTGATGAGTTTCTTTTAAGTGTGCAGGACTTTCAATATTGGAATTTTTGGTGTTTTTCCAAAGTTGTTAAATGGTATCTTACCTGGTATCTATGTTTCAAATGTCCGTTACTTTATGGTTTTATACATCACATTAACTTGTTGTGTCAGTTTACCAAAGTTTATGTAATGGTTTTTCAGTTGATACAGGTATATCGTACAGTCAAGATTATCAGGTTTGATTGTTAAATTTTATCTGCTAATGATGACTTGATTTTCAGGGGTTTCAATCATTGAGTTTCATTCAGGTTTCTTTCCTGTGTATTAGCTGGTTATTCAGGTTTGAAGGTAAAGTGTATGAAATTTATCTAAGTGTAGTTTGAAAATGTGTTTGATGCTACAGGAAACACGCGTTTAAGCATGTGGTAACTTACTCCACGTGTTTGGTTAAAATTTCACGCGTTTGGATTATACCACGTGTTTGGAGTTTTCTTCACGTGTTTGGGTGACTACCACGTGTTTGACCTTATACCACGCGTTTGGCTTTATCACGCGTTTACCACGCATTTGGATTTAGACCACGCGTTTGGCTTTGGACCACGTGTTTGACTTACTTTACACGCGTTTGGGTCACGGGTATATATATACCATGATCAAACTCGTTCATTATTCACCATTTTCAATTTTTTTTTTTCAAATTCACCTTTTACCCTAGTTTTACTCCCTCAACACGCGTTTAGCTCAAAACCGTGCTTAGTGTTACTGTTTGTGCTTAGTAACTGTTCATCGTAATTTGTTATTCTTCATCGATCATATTCGTGTTAACTACAGGTATGTTTTCCTTGAATTTGCTTGATTTTCAAAGATATAATTGATTGAAAAAACCATGGTTATACATTATAATTATTCCTAGTTGGTTTTTTAATCATTGTTTGATTGATATTTCTTGCAAATTGTCATATCGATAACTAGATAGTCATGTACATTGTTAGAAAAACTCTTGATTTTCATTGTTTGTTAGTAGTTTTCTGGTTTTAGAAGTCGATGAACAGTGACATTACGTTGGATTTCACACGCGTTTGGAATTTTGAAATCAAAATACAACTCTTTTGGTATTCCACGCGTTTGGCAAACACGTGTTTACAAACCCTAGTTCCACGCGTTTGCTTTTAACGCGTTTGGAACCTAGGTTTCAGGTTTTGTTCCACGCGTTTACCCTTCTTCACGTATTTACCCTTGATCACACGCGTTTACCATTGTAACACGCGTTTGAGGAATTGGTACACGTGTTTAGGTTTTTATGGCATACTACACGCGTTTGAGACTTTTACACGTGTTTACAAGCAGATTCCAAAATTTTCTAAGTTTTATTGTGCAGAATTGTTGTTGCTAAATTTTTGTTATTGCACTCTTTTTGTTTTACAGAAATGGCAGGCAATCCAAGGAATTTTTTCTCGACGCATAATCAGTGGATCGATTTTACGAGAAATGAAAGAAATAGTGATTTTCATGTTTTGTTTGATTATCTGGAACGGTCTCGTATTCACTTTGTTCTTACTCACAATCCAGTACTCGTTCAAAGCTATTTACATCAATTATGGACAAATGCATCGATAATTGTGGTTCAAGCACAGCCTGCACGACAAGATAGACCTGCCGTCCCTCGAAATGTTAGATTTCAGACGACTGTTGCTGATCAAACGTTTTCATTTACTGCTGCTGATTTAAGGGAAATACTACATTTAGGGAGCATCGAAGAAGAAAATGGTCCAATAGAGCTAGATGAAACGTTGGTTAGAGGTTGTTTTGGACGAATGGGACATGCTATGCCACATGCAAAGTGGCCGATTGCTAAGGCAGGATTCTATGGCAATGGAGGTTTCTGGCTCATGTTTTGATTGTGGCGATTAGTAATCGTCATGCAGGGTTTGATCAGCTGAATAAACAAGTCGGTTCGCAGATGGTGGCTTTGACCTTGAATAGGCCATACTTATTCTCGAACTATTTTTTCGATATTTTGAGGACCCAGATCACTCAGACAGGGTCACAGAGGTTTATGATTTTGCCAAGGTTAACGATGGCGATTATTCATCATTTTGTACAGAATTTGCCAGTATTGGAAGATGTGTATGTGATTGTTTCTCCACCGAATAGAATTTGGTCAATGATGATGAAATTTAAAGACAATTATCCAAATCCACAGATTGTTCCACTGTTTGGACACTTGATAAATCCAAACTATAGAGCTCCAGCAGTTGGATGGGAAGATGACGATGAAGTCGCAAGAGGTGGAAATAATGATGCACCACCTCCACCACCACCAGGACCTCAAGTTCAAGTTCAAATTCAGGTTCAACGACAACGACGAGTTCGACCTCGAGTCCAACCGCAGGCTCAACCTGAAGTTCAGCCAGTACAAGCTGCTGCTGAAGACGTTCGGGCAGATAATGAAGCAATGGAAGACTTGTTAGATCGGGCTGCGTGTGCTAATCCTGATATTGGTGAAGCTTTTGTGAATACTGCGTTAAATCCGAATGATGTGATTGCGCAAGTGGATAATTTTCAAGCGTTGGATAACTTAGAGTTGTTTGTAGAATCAAATGCTGAAAGAGATCAGGAGTTGGATAGATTATTGGAGGATGTAGATGATCCTCTGAACTCTGCTAGGGCTGATGTTGCTGGTGCTGCTGCAGAAAGTTCAAGAGGAAAGGCTGTTGACCCAGATGCTACAAAGAGTGATTCAGATGTTGATATAACGGGTCGTGCAAGTGATACTTCTCCTGTTGAAAGAGCTTTGAAGCGGTTTCGCACTGAAGATGAGAGTGATCCTACTTATGAACCAGGAAGAGGAGATTCCTTTGCAAAGACGAAAGAAAGCGCCTAGGTCGGGAAAGGTTTTACCTGCTCATTTGGCTGAAGCGTTTGAGAAACACAGACAACAAGAGGAGTCTGAGAGAACTGAGGTGACAGAAAGTTCAGTTGCTAATGAACCTGTACAATCAGAGGTACCTGTTGTTGCTACTGTGTCTGCGTCATCTACACAGGGTACTCTGCTTTATAGAAGAAAAAGGATTCGTCGACCTTCAGTTGCAGTTACTCAAGCTGAATCAAGTCTAGTGTCAATTCCTCAACATACGCAGAGTGCTTTGATTAGATCTGTTGTTCCTGTAAGCACTGCGTTTACGACACTTCTTCGTCCACTTCAATCGCCGTTGATCGGCAGTTCTCAATTTCCTCCAAGACCTCCTACCAGACCTTCTGGAGTTGCACACTTTAGACCAACAGTTGCGTCTACTTCTGAACCTGCGCAGATTATGTTGCCTCAATTCAAGATGAATCGTTTGGAGACAAGAGTTATGACATTGGAAGCTCAAATGAAGGCAATGCAAGGGTTAGTAGGGACGTTAGTTGCTGATTTAGCAGATGAAAAGCGTCAAAGTGCTGAACTCAGAGAAAAGCTTAGGCAGTTGTTGGATCAAGGGGGAGATGGTTGTAGGGAGACAGAGTTGAAGAGGAAAGAGGATGAAGATCATGATGATGATGCAAATGCTGATGGTGAGCCAAGAACTGAAACTCAAGCAGAAGCAACGACTCAGGGGGAGACGCCAAGACAAAGAGAGTCAGAGATTGCTGGTACAGCTGGTGCTAGTAAGTCTGGGACTCAGAAAGATTCAGGAAAAGCTGTGATGGTTGCTCCAGATGTAGTTCTTACTGATGATGATGATAGTGATTCCAATTCAGGTAACTCCAATTCTGATCCTACTACCAATAAGTCTTCAGAGTCAGAGTTGCACCCATTAATAGTGCATAGACTAGAGAGGAGATTGGGATATGATTCACAAGCTCATTTGAGAGCTATGGCAGATTTTATGGATTCCTGATGATTATTATGATCCAGGATCATATAAGGATCAAATGAAAGAGCAGTTAGGGTTAACTCTTACACCCTCAGAGTCAGAGTCGGATTCGGATTCAGATTTGGATTTTGAACCTTAAGAGCTTAATGATTTGTGTACTTTAGATGTAAATAAGATAAAAACTATAAGATAAATATTGGTGTACTTAATTGTTACATTATATTTATGATATAGTTTATTGTATTTATGCTATCTTTTATGTCTTGATGTTGTTTGTCTTTGCATATTTGAACTTTTAAATTTCAGATAAGCTTCAAAAGATAGGTGCAGGTACATCTAAGGTTCAATATGATGATTCTGAAGATGATGAAAATTTGGAAGAAGGTGAAATGATTCCTGATTTGGACTGGACTAATGTTTTTCAAGATGATGATTTTGTGCAACAACAAGCACAAGCTCAAGATCAACAAGTTCCAGATGATCAACAAGAGGTTCAAGCTGAACGAGTTTTTATTCCAAGTTCAAGAACTCTACACTTTACGGTTTTTGCCAAAGTTGGAGATGATGAAGATGGAATTACTCTAAGCTGGAGTATTGAAGATTCTAAGGAATTTGATGTGACAGAGTATCCAGTGCCAAGTAGGGATGAAGATCATCTACATCAAATTGATAGAAGAGTACCGGCAAGAGGATTGGTAGAAGAAAGTATGAAACCATCTATCTTTTGGGATTTTGTTAGTGATAGAGATGCTCATAAGTATGTTACTACTATCTTGAGTTGGTTTTTTGATGATGAGCTGAAATTGTTTATTATTAAAAGAGATGATGGTTGTCAGTACTTAAAGCCTATGAAGAAATATTTTAAAAGCCTTAGTGAATCTGATTTAATGGATTTAGGAAGGAAAAGGCTTGTTAATCCGAGTGGTAATGGTTATGCAACTTACTGGAGTAGAAAGTTGCAAGACGATTATAGGAAAAGGTTCTATGATAATTTTGATAAAACCAGTGTGTACATAACGCCAAGATCCTTGAAGAAAGTTACAAAGGATGATGGTACGATAGAATTTACTCAAAGATCAATTAAGCGTGTACTGAAGGTTCCAGTCAAGAAATGGCCTCAAGATGTTTTGAGTACACTTGATCACTGGGAGATTCATAGGGACACTGGTGAAGCATTGATGTATGGAGATAGAGATAAGAGAGTTATTTTGTTACGTGTATTTGATCCTATGCAGATTTTGAATCTTTCCAGAGATGATCAGAGAAGGTTATATGACACTGAATGTCTGTTTAGACCTTCATGGACCACTGAGGAAAGCAGATATAGGAAGATTTTGCGTATTTGTTTACATGCTAATATTCATGCAAATAGCAGGAGATTGTTAATTGATGGATAGTGTTTCTACAAGACTGAAGAAATCGTGTAGCTGATGTCAAGGGGGAGACTGTAAGTGCATGATTCTGTTGACAACAGCAACAGCGATTTGATCAGTATGTTTATGTTTTGTAATATGTAATCATAGACTTATGTTATGTTTAAACTTGTTATTTGGACTTAAGGAATGTGAATGATTACATATTGATCAGAGTTTTGGTATGTTTAATGTTTACGACTTGTATGAATGTGATTATAAATAACATACAGATACAAGTGATAAACTAGTCACGTTTTGAGTAATTAAAGTATACTTAAAAGATGACAAAAGAAAAGTGTGTACAAACTCGTGCTACGGTAACACGAGTTTGCCTAAACTCGTGCTACAGTAACACGAGTTTACCTAAACACGTGGTCATCACGTGTTTACTTATTAACACGCGTTTGTTAATGGGCTATGGGCTTTAAGATATACGGTCCATATTAGCACGCGTTTATGAACAGTATAGTATAAATACACACACATAATACGTATTGATTAACAGTTAATTAAGCTAATACGTCGAAACTCTGTCCAATTGCAAACCCGCGCGCGTTTAAGGTCTTAGGTTGTTTCAACAACGAAAGACGATAATATAATTAGCAAACAGGTTATCACGAGAGGATTCCGCACTCTCGTCATAACTATAAGCGTTCTCGTTGACGATCAGTTCACAAGGACCTACATTCCCTCAGCAGATCTTATGCTCATTGGCATTCCTGATAAACCCGAGCTTGGAGAACTACCTTTCTGATTACCGTTATGCACAACCATAGCTGATTCCGGATAAGTTACATACATCAAGTTGTTGTCAGAATCCATCGTCATTTTCAATTTTTCATCATCTCCACTGTAGAAGGCAGTAATCCCTCCACTTGAAGATTTTCCAGAAGCAACATTAGGCTTGCTATGATAAAGTTCCGGACGTTGAACAAAATCACTGCTACCTGCTTCTTTTGACTTACGCTTCATATCTTGACCTCTCAGCTTTCGGATAATCTGATCCAGAGTCCATGTACTGAATTCGGGATTTTGCTGGATTGATGTAACAAACTGTTAGGACCAGTTTCAGTGAAACTGGCCAGTCTCCAGTTGCACCTAGAGACCAAGAAGATTTGTCCAGAAATATATTGAAGTCCAGTTGCATCGTACAGTTAACGCAACTGAAGACTTCCTCCAGTTGAGAACTGACAGTTGAAGAATCCTTCCAGTTGGAGTCGAAGACAACAAGTGGAAGATAGAGAATGACAATGGCAGCGAAGCCCAATTGACATTCTAGTCAGTTACAAACTGGAGAACGTCAGTGGAAAGCTCTTACAAAGCTTTACACTGATTAACGAGGAATTGACTTTTATGCTTTATGTGCTTTTACCCGGATAATAAGATTTATCTTATTATTTAAGTACAAAAAGGTACATAAAGCTGGTTGAGTAAAGTTGCTTTATACTGCAACTTTACACTGCATTTTAAGGAATTAAATGCTATTCCTTAAATGCTCAACCACATTTGTACGGCTAAAGTTAACATCCCAATGTTAACTTTGCCTATAAATACAAGTCCTTGCACAACCAAGAATTACAAGTTACCTTCATAACTTTGCAAACCTGCAATATTCTTGGTGAACTTGTGCAATATTCTCTCAATCGCTAAAAGGAACATTTCACAACTTTAAGTGTTTCGATTGTTTAGAGAAATTCCAAGTGTAGATCAATTGTAGTTCATAGGTTGTTAGGATATTTACATACTTCTATTATCTTGGTTCCGC